>PVIW01010539.1:0-34943 GCA_004026585.1 Noctilio leporinus
CCCCCCAACCCCTTTCCCCCTGACCACTGCAGGCCTATTCCTTGTATTCATACACTTGGTTCTGTTTTGCTTGTTGTTAGTTTTGCTCATTATTGTCCCGTAATGGGTGATATCATATGATACCTGTCCTTCACTGACTGGCTTATTTCACTAAGCATAATACTCTCCACTACTTGGACTATACCCAAAGAATCCTGAAACACCAATTCATAAGAACTTATGCACACCTATGTTCATAGTGGCACTATTTACAATAGCCAGGTGCTGGAAACAGCCTAAGTGCCCATCAGTGGATGATTGGATCAAAAAACTTTGGTTCATTTACACAATGGAATTCTATATGGCAGAAAGAAAGAAGGAACTTGTACCCTTTGCAACAACATGGATGGAACTGGAGAGTATTATGCTTAGTGGAACTTTTGCCTCTTAAATCTTGGCATGAAGTAATATATTTAAAGTGATGAACCACCAGATGAAGTTGTCTAGTATTTTTGTTGGAAACATCACAAAACAAATGTTTGTAAGATAATTATGTGTTCAATTAATGTCCATATGTTCATCAAATATCTGTCTTCATGCATTAAAAACATGTGTCACTTCTCATGGATAACTGCATATTTCAGATTTCACTTGACAGAGTACACAGTTTTTTATGCTTAGCAGGCAAATAAAGAATAGTAAGTTACATTAGCCTACAATGGATTTATCCTATTAGTTTACATATGTTTAAGCTTTCCTCATTCAACAAAGGTTTGAGCAAGAGGAAGTAACAGAAAACCACAGCATTTTAAGTTTAGTCAGCATGCATTGATTTTCAGCTCCTCAAAGATTTTGTTCTAGGATTAGTTTTGTCTATACTGGGACAAACTTTGTATTAAGAGAAACCATAGTCTTATAGATATAGTCTTCAATATTTGGCCAAGAAATATTTAGCTCATGTATAAAAGAGTTTTACTTTGCTTCACTTGAACTTCACCATAAACAAAAGTAAAACTAAAAGACTGATATATTGGCTGTAGCTTAAATATTTTATTTTTAATATATAAATTTTTTAAAAGGTGACATTCCTTGCAGCAACAATATAGTTAAATCTGGATAAGTAAATAAAGGATGGGGATATAGATAAACACATAACTGTATGCGTACAACCATCTTTTTTATTTTTTTCATTTTCTGCATTTTTCAATATGAATATCCCAAAAGGCATAGTTCACTAATGATGTTATTATCAATCTTATTTTACCCAGTTCATTTAACACTGTGTATTATAGACAGCACCCTTACAAATACATTTCTTTTCTTTGTGGGTCTCTTTCTTCCTTTTTTTTTTTTTTTTTAAGATTTTATTTCATTATTTTTAGAAAGAGGGGAAGGGAAAGAGGCAGAGAGGGAGAGAGACATCAATGTGTGGTTGCGTTTCACCTGCCTCCAGCCACAGACCTGACTAGATACCTGGTTTGCAACTTGGTTATGTGCCCTGGCTGGGGAATCAAAACTGCGACCTTTGGGTTCGCAGGCTGGCACCTTTCTTTCTTCTTAAAAAAGTAATTCCAGCGCCCTGGCTGGTGGCACATTGAATAAGGCACCAGCTTGCGAACCCAAAGGTCACTGGTTCAATTCCCATACAGGGCACATAAACAGGTTGCAAGCCAGGTCTCCAGCTAGGTCTATAGCTTGAGGCAGGTGAAAGGCAACCATATATTAGTGTATCTCTCCCTCTCTGCCTCTTTCTAAAAATAATAAAATCTTAAAAATAATTCATTCCACACTCAAGGATGATCATATATACAGCTGTTGGCCTACAACATATGATTACCACCATCTATGCAGCTATGCTGATAGAGTCACGAAAAGCAAATTCTAACTAATTTATTTAAATTAATGACATCGCTACTGTCAATCCAGGCAATTCATGCCAGAGTAACATGTTGGGACTTTCTAAAGCCAACAAATAAGTGTGCAATCTGTTAGCACTATAAACAAGACTGGGCAGACTTTGTAAGTTGAATGGCACTGGCAGTGACTACTGTAATCACAAAGCATTCCTTGGCATTGGTCATAAAATAAAACATCACAGTCACTGAAGTCAATGAATCTGGTCATCATCTTGTGAAAGATTCTTTTTACTATAGTTGCTGAATCACAGAATTCATTAAATAACCAGGAAGCTGCTCCCAATGCTTCCTGATTGGTGGCAGAGACAGAGACTACACCTAGCCATAGTGTATCTACTCTGATACTTAGTATCTTATAAGTTCTTGAGAGCAGATTATTTTTAAAATCATTATCCAAATTTTCAAGCTATACAAATTATAGTTCAATATCTATATATGATAGGTGATTATTAAAAGCATACTGATAAAAACAATTTTAAATTGTTATTTATAGATCAGTTAGGCACTTAGTTCAGAGAGAATTACTTCCAAGTTTATATCATTTTAATACAACATCTATTTAAATGTGTCAGATATATTCTTCTGATTACATTATATAGCAGTCAGACCCTATTCCACAGAAAAAAGAAATTCCTATCATCGCACAAGTGTAATAACAGAGGGAAAGAATGTATATTGTATTGGTTAATGACATGACTTTTAGTCCTAGATCTTCCCCTTTGGAACTTTCAACAAACTATTTAACATCTGAGTGCCATTTTTATAACCTTAAAATGGGTACAACAGTGCTTACTTCATAGATATTTGGTGAGGATTAAATGATATAATTCAGTGTTATATATGCCATGTACTAAATACTAAAAAATGCCAGTTAATAGTGGTAGTGATGATAATATCTGCAGTGCTGTATATATTGTTTAATGTTCTTCCATAAAATGTGAAAACTAGTCCTTCTTCCTCTAAATATGAATGAGCCTTAGTGACTCCCTTTTGTTGAGTAGAATACAGCAGCAATGATGTTATATAAGTTGTGAGGTGGTATCATAAGAAGTAAATACAGCTTCTCCCTGATGTGCTTGCTCTCTCACTACTTCCTTCTCCCTCTCTCAGTGTACTTATTTGGAACATAATCACCATATCAAGTATTCGTACCAGTTGACAGACCCATCTAAGGACCTGACCTACAGCCCAGCATCAACTGTTCAATACATGAGTGGACCTTCAGATGATTCCAATCTTCAGTTTTCAAACCTCTCCAAGCTGACAAGTAGTAGAGATGAGCTATTCTCACCAAACTCTGCCAAAATTAGATATTCGTGAGAAAAATTAATGGTGTTGCTTCTGTTTTAAACTGCTAAGTTTGGGAGTGGTTTGTAGCAACAGAGAAGTGGAACATCACAGCAACAGAGAAGTGGAACATCATCTAAGCAACATGAAAACTAGTCACCAAACTCTGACAGAAATGAGTAAGGCATAAATGTTTGTCTAGAAATGTATAGTTTGCAAAGCAGTTTTTTAACCATCTCATTCAATGCCTGTAACTCTGAAAGACAGATATGATCATTAACTCTTTTCATAGAATAGACAATCAAGTTCAAAGAAATTAGCTAATTTGTACAAAAATCACTGAACTAATAAGTGATGGTGTCAAATTTATATTTTACATATTAATCTTTATCCTGTGTGATAATACAAAAGATTCTCCTTAGGTTTTAAAAAAGATTTTATTTATTATTTCCAGAGAGAGAGGAAGGAAAAGAGGCAGAGAGGGACAGAAACAACAATGTATGGCTGCCTTTCACCTGCTTCCAGCTAAGGACCTGGCTGGAGATCTGCCTTGCAACCTGGTTATGTGCCCTGACTGGGAATCGAACCAGTGACCTTTGGGCTTGCAGGCTGGTGCATTATCCATTGTGCCACCAGCCAGGGCACTCCTTAGGTTTTATTTCCTTCTCTATGACCATATGGTATCATATTTGTTGGTCACATCTATGGGACTCTCTTGCTTTTATTTCTTTATTTTTCATTTCTTTTTAAATTTAATTTTATTGCTGTTGTATTATATCCATCCCCTTTATCTTTTTTCTTACTTGTATTTCTAAAACATTGATTAACACTCTGGAGTGTTGTTCTGCCCTATGGGTGTGGCACAGTGGGTTGGGCATCACCTGCTAAACGCAAAGGTCAGCAATTCAATTCCTGGTCAGGGCACATGTCTGGATTGTGGGTCAGGTCTACAGTCTGGGGCATGTGAGAGGCAGCTGAACAATTTTTCTCTCCCTTTTTTTCTCCCTCCCTTCCCCTCTCTCTATAAACAAGTAAATAAAATCTTTTTTATAAAAGGTCTTTTTCATCAAATAGTTAATAACTAATATCAGAGGGGTCTAGAAACATGTGACACTACATGAAAGCCAGTTAGCCAAAAATGACAATGACACAACACCAACAGTAACCATCAACCTTGATGAATCACTCATGAACTAGCACTAATAGCACAATTATATGGTTCCGATGTCTGCCAGGCATGGGCAGTTTCTTGGAGCAAATTATAGATGATGAGATGAAATGCTAGAAAAAAAACTTTCATTACCATTATCATTGGAGAAAGGGAACACTATTGAATGGGCAGTTCTGAACTCTATAGTAAAAATAAATGGCCATTATGGAAAAAGAACTGACACTTTAAGATGGGGATGGTAAATATAATTATAATTTGAGAAATTATAGTAGAAAACACAGAGGGCAAATACCAGAAACTTTTCTAAATTCTTATTAATATATATATACTGAATACATATTTAACAGTTTTTTAAAAAGATTTTATTCATTATTTTCAGAGAGAAGGGCAGGGAGTAAGGAAGAAAGGGAGAGAAGCATTAATGTATGGTTGCCTTTCACCCCCATCTACAGACCTGGCTGGAGACCTGGCTTGCAACCTGGTTAAGTGCCCTGGCTGGGAATCGAACCAATGACATTTGGGGGTTTATTTTGAAACATGAAGTACTATTTCTATTAGGTGACTCTCTCCTCCCACCAGTTTTTCAAACTTGGGCAATTTTTTTTAAAGACTTTATTATTTTTCAGAGAGAGGGGAGGGGAGAGAGGCAGAGAGGGAGAGAAACCTCAGTGAATGGTTGCCTTTCACCTGCCTCCAGCTACGGATCTGGCTTGCAACCTGGTTATGTTGCCCTGGCTGGGAATTGAACAGCGACCTTTGGGTTCACAGGCTGGTGCCTTATCCACTGTGCCACCAGACAGGGCAAAACTTGGGCAATTTTGACCAAATGAAACAATAATATTTAATAAAAGTAGCTGACATCTCTGGAGCACAAACTGTGGGTCAGATACTTCCTTTTTTTAAATTTAAGCTCTGGTGTAGGTACTGCTATTGTCCTTTTACAACTGAGGAAACTGGGGCACAAAAGGTTGAGAATGCTGCCAAGGTCAAACTGCTCTTGGTACTTGGTGAAGGAGGAAATGGAAGCCATCATCCTCTTAACTTTTACTTTATACTTCACTGCACTGTGTCAAGTACTTGGCCTAGTGTAAGTATCACTAGGATATTATGAAAGAAATTCTTTAATTTTCCTTTCTAGATGGCATTTTATGCAAATAATACCATTCAATGTGAACATGGATTACGTCCATGTCATTTGCTGTAATTTGCCTAACATATAATCTTAGGTACCTTAGGCTTGCAATGTACAATTTCATAATGATAATGGATGTTAGCTATAATCAGCATTATTAATCTAGGGTATTTTTCATTGTATAATTGGCAATCTTTTTATGTTTAAAAGTTTCTTTATGTCTCCACTGTTAGAATACATAAATATGTAAATGATAGAAGCAAGAGGTAATTTCCAGTCATACTCAATCAAACCTGGAAATATAAGTCCTTATTTTTTTTTTTTTTTTTTAGGAAAAGTTTACATTTTGCCCACTGAAAGCTGAAAGACTTTGTACTCTCAGTTCTGTACAAAGAATAATTCTTATTCTGTGTTTCTCCTCAATATGTTATCAAGGGTAGGAGTGCTTATAAAACAGAGATTTACAGACCTCATAGTCAGCTGGAATTCAGCCTGTGCATCAACCAGAGGTATTTTCATCACACTAGTGTCTATGTAGTTGATTGCTGCAGTCAGATAACAATAGAAAAGTAATATTGCTGGCAGGTATATGATCCAGCTAGGCAAGTTATCTCTTTCTAATGGGGAAGAATTGTCCCTTGTAAAGTATTTAAAACATTAGACCCAAAACAATGAATTTCATGAGTTTGGTAGCACAGTCAGCACTGTAACTAAGTAGCTTCACAAAAACAACTCAGAAAACAGCCGCAGACTGTGACCCCACCTAGAAATGACTCCCTCCCTACCCTCCACCACTATGGGGCCAGCTAGGGTGATACAAAACAGGAGGAACAGTCCCCTGACACTCTGTGAGTATGCCCTCCTTGGCTCCACCTATACCATGATTACCATGAACAGGTGTTGGCAGTACTGTGTCACAACCTGGTCTGTACTTGAGGCAAGGAAAGGAATAAAGTGCAGATAGCAGGCAGAACAGACTTGGAGATTTTTCTCTCCAGTAGCTTGACTTGACTTTAAAACACTCCTTTGCTGGGGAATAGAGATCACTTTAAAGAGAATGGAGTTCAAGCCCTACTCCCAGTCATTCAACAATCTTCTTCATAAATTCTTTGGGAGGTTTCCAGTTGTTACTAGTATCTACAGTATATTTTTCACCCTTAAAATATGGGCATAGAATGTCTTTTTTCCAAAGCATATGTGGTAAAGAAGTTCCCTTCTCCCTGAAAAAAAAAAAAAATTGGTGCTTACCAAGCAAATAAACACGTATTCTTTCCAAAGCAAAAGGAAGCTTCCTAGAGCACTGGAAAGAGAATGAAGGGAATTTAGGGACAGGAATATAAATAGCAAACAATCACCTGCAATATAATTTTTTCAAATCACTAATATTTTTCTTAGCAATATTCCTGTTAGATTATATACATGTCATTTATTCTCTGCATTTCTTTCTTTTTAAAAAAGATTTTATTTATTTATTATTTTCAGGGATGGAGAGGGAGGGAGGCAGAGAGGGTGAAAGAGACATCAATGCATAGTTGCCTTTCACTTGCCTCCAGCTAAGGACCTGGCTGGAGACCTGACTTGCAACCTGGTTATGTGCCCTGGCTGGGGAATCGAACCAGTGACCTTAGGATTTGCAGGCAGGTGCCTTATCCACTGTGCCACCTGCCAGGGCCTTATTCTCTGCATTTCTTAACAGGAATTAAGCATTAATCCCCAAAGCATGTTTCACCCAGTCTGTCTTTTCTAGTTACAATAAAGGCTATAGCATATGCATAGCTCCTTTTCTACTGCATTTTAATCTACTTTACACTCATGTTATAGTCCTTATATATGTTTAAAAACATGCTTCTCCTTTTAATAAATCTTATATTTCATTTTTCTTTGATTCCAACCCACATTCAGCCTTCTACATTCCCAAACATTATCTACATCATTGCATCTGGTGATATATTCTATTAATTAGAATTTTTTCATTTTACATTTCTTTTCTACCAGAAATGTAAACAGATCAGCTCAAGTTATTAGAGATGGGAGGTTTAAGCATTGCAGGCACCAGTGACATCATGGTCTCCATAGAAATAAAAATCTAGCAACAATAATACTAGGTTTCTTTCTTTGTCAGCTGAGCCACATCATTGGTGTTCCAATCTTCTACCCATGGGTTAAAGCTCAGAAACTCCCTGTCATTATATAACTTCTACTACTCCAAACACATTTTCAGAATTTAAAGTTGAGAAGGTTATTTATATCTAATCAGTTCAATTATGTCATTAGTCACAGGTACTGTACGTCAAAGCCCTAAATGAATATAAGGTAAATAAAACATACACTTGAAACCTAGAGATAAATGAAACCCCCCACTGCCTGAAATGCATGACCAAAATCAAACACTGTATCATAAACTAAATGAAAAATTATGAGGTTCCTAGGTGTGAAGTTTCCCTTCCTTTTACAAACAAGTGATAGCTTCTTTTTTTTTCTATCATTTTAATTAGTGTCTGAAAACACGATTCCAACTTTAAAATATTTCCATTTTGAAAACAAGGGAAGAGGTTACTCTGGGCTGTTTTTTGCAAGCTCCTTAAATATGGTGTGCCATCTGTTTTTAATCTGAATAGCTAGGTATTTTCTGTCAGTTACATTTCTGAGAGAATAAAGATTACTCTCAGAAACCAATTACTCACATTGATTATGGCTGGGTAGTAGATTATATTGATAGAACCACATATGTGTTGTTCACCTTTCTCTGTTTAACAAAATGCAATATAAAAACATTTACAATTAAAATGTGTTAATTTGCATTCTGTTTCACTCTGTCTCCATCCTTGTCTTCCTGCCCTTACCTCTCCTCCCTTTCAGAGAAAACCTGCACCTAGGATTGAGGGTGGTCTTGAACTCTGGCCAGGAAGCTCAGTTGGTTAGAGCATCATCCAGATACAAGATCAGCTAATGAGTGCAAGGATGAGTGAAACAACAAATCGATGTTGCTCTCTCAAATGGATTTTTAAAAAGGGAATGATTTTGAAATAAGTTCGAAACTTGCCAAAATCTCCAACCAGCTTCCCTAAATTAATGACTTTTTTAGCAATCAATAACAGGGCATGATTTCCCACTGAATTCCAACACTGCAGATCAATCTTGAGTTGTCACCATCTCCACAACATAGTGTTCTAAAGATTTATGACAGTGGCAAAATGCGTTATTGAAATACAACATGAACATAACAGCACAATCCTGTACAAATCGCAAAGGTGTGTAATACTACAATTACTGTAATTAGAGCGGGAAATTGACTGTCATTATCAACACAACCAAAGACTTTTACATTATTGCATTTAGCACACTAATGGGCTTATTGTCATTTATAAAATGTATGCCCACTTTGAACAATAAACTGGACAACACATAATAATAAAGCAAAACAAACAATAAGTAAGGTATTCTCTGAATGATTATGAAAAGCTTCAGGTAGCAGCAAACTCATCACAGTACTGTCAATCCATTAATTTTTATCCATTTTTCTGGCTAATTTTGAGCACTACAGTTGGACCAATCAAGTGATGGTCTTCATTAATCACTGAGGCAATATAAAATGAATGGCTATTTTCATGTACCATTTATTTTGTGCATGTTGACAGGGCCATAATCCTGATCCTCTGCATAAACAAGGCTAGCAAACACTCCCCCCGCCCCATCCAAAATGCCATTTTACTTTGTTAAAGCCAGACAGATCAGTTTCCACATAAGTATAACCCTACTCAAATGCCTCAGACTACTTCTATAAAATAGCAGTCCTAGATGAAAAACTGAAAAGGAAATTTTACTCACAATTACAATCTGGTATCATGCAGATAGAATCAGAATTTTTCTTCATTCAGGCAAAACCAGTTGTGGGTTTAGAAGCTGTCTGTATCTGGAAGCCAGGGAGTATATACAAAAATGACAGTTAGAAAAGACAGCCTTCTAGATAGACATTAGCACAGTCACTGCAGATGAGAAAAACTTGATTGGTTTCAGGCCATGAACATCAAAAATGAATGAATTATCAAATAGTCCACTCAATTTTCTCATTGAAATGAAAATAACTAAAGGCCACAATGGCTTCGAGTATGTTCTGATAGCTATGGCAGCATCATGTTGAGGAGGCCTCAAGTTAATACCATAGGATATTAAGGAGGGCTCAAATCCCTCCGGAACTTCAGGATTGGACAAGCAACTTACATATATTGATATGTAACTCTTATGTATGAATTAAGTTAAAACTAATTGAGATAAGTCTTTAGATTATCTTGATATTTTTAGCACTGACATATTAAAATTTATAATTTATTTTAGCATATTAATACTAGTTTTCTGAATCTCTCAAATCAGGAGAAACTACATTATCATTTATTTTTTACAAGATTGCAAAAGGTGGACAAAGGTACTTATCTGTCTCTAAATCAGAAGACCACAAACCTTTTTTGGTTTTTGGTATGTTTTACATTGGGACCTAATACATATACATATGTCTACATGCACAGACCTCAAGTTACTATTGAAGTGCTACTAAAAATCAAATGAAACCTCATTTACTTGCCTTCATTGGGATTTTTCTATTATATTTCCTCCATTTATTTGCTTTCTTGATTTAATTAAAATGTAGATTATTTGAGACTTTTGCACCTATAACATAGTTATACATATGAGAGAGCTATTTAAATTATGAGTTTATACCAGGGTATTGTTAAATATTAGCACATGGAAAACTTGATGGTAGCCAGGAAAATATACTACAGATGGCTCCCAGCCCATCTATCAAAACTTAAGAGGAAATTTAGCAATAGCAAGTAATGGAAGAGCTCTGTATTTATCTTTGCTGGTGAGGAATGCAATGGCCTGCACTGTAACATGATATTCAGCCAAGGATATCATAGTATAGGAAACCCAATTTGAAGCTATGATCTGAAATTGCTAATGTCTATATTCAATTGACAAGCAGGTAATGGACAAGTTCATTAAACATGAGAAACAATCTCATTCGCATTGTATAAAGCAAGTTATCACTATAAGTAAGGCTCTTTCTCTTTATGGAACAGATGTGTTTTCAAAAATGTGGCTATAAAACTAATTTAGGTAAATAAAAAACCTTGTTTTATATTCCATGATAAAATTTGAGAAACGTGACAGAAAAGGATATTCCAATAAATTGAATTGAAAAGTCTTTAGTGACTAGCTGCATTGGTGCTATGCTTACAGACCAAGCTGTTATCAGAACAGTATCTTTTGGTGTATAAAACAATGCCTGCACCAAAGAACCTACCTCATTGTCTAGTCACTATCAGCTCATTGGCTTCAATAGCATTAGAAAAGGTCTTCAATCAAAAAAATACATATAAAATAATTATGGGTCCCCAAGGAATAAAAGGTCTTTAATTTGCTTGATGAATTCAATAGATATTTATTAAGCACCTAATATGATCTAAGCCCTTGGCTAGGCACAGAAAATAGAGATGTAAAACCTACCATGGGCCCTGGCTGGTGGCACAGTGGATAAGGCGCTGACCTGCAAACCCAAAGGTCACTGGTTTGATTCCCCAGCCAGGGCACATAACCAAGTTGCAAGCCAGGTCTCCAGCCAGATCTGTGGCTGGAGACAGGTGTGGGGCAACCATGCATTGATGTTTCTCTCCCTCTCTGCCTCTCTCCCTTCATTTCTCTCTGGAAATAATAAATAAAATATTTTTTTTAAAAATGTACCATGCATGAAATATAAGATTATAAAATAGATAATAAACAACCATATACTTTAACTGTAGAAAGTTAATGAAATAAGGGAAACATGTAACCTCTTCATTTTGCTTCATCAAAGTTTGAAAGGGCATTTAAGAACAAATCATTACCAGAAAGACTAGGAGCTCTAAGATTGTGGTCAAAGAAATTCTGAACTAGCTACCTATCAGATACAGCCAAAGTATGGCTATGAAAAGGGACACAGGAAGGAGAGTTGAAGGTAATATTTTATTAATGGGAACCAATAAGATCTAATGGGGTTTTTGGATTATAAATTTCTAAATTATTTCAAATATATCTTTTTTGGGGATGTAAAGAGTTAGCCCTATTAACAGACAGATATAAATGGTAAGAGTATGGGTTCTTGAAAAAGTATGCATAGATTTGAATTCCAGACCTGGAAGACCTCAAGCTAGTTGTTTAACTTGTGTGCCTATCTTTCCTCATTTGTTAATTGAACATAACAATATTGCCTATTATTTACCTAATAGTTTAAAATGGGAATTAAATTGACACAAAGTAATTGTTTCCTATTATCATCATCATCGCCCACATCACCATATGGGTAAGGATATTGCGGCTTTTAAAGGAATTTAAAAATCTGATTAGAGCCTTGGCTGGTGTTGTTCAGTTGGTTGGAACATCATCCTGCAAAGTGAAAGGTCACAGGTTCAATTCCCAGTCAGGACACATGCCTAGGTAGTGGGTTTATAGGAGGCCAGCAATTGATATTTCCCTATCATATAAATGTTTCTCTCCCTCCCATTCCCTTTCTCTAAAATCAACAAGCATATCCTTAGGTGAGGATTAAAAAACAAATGTGACCAGAGTCATAGAACTAGCAAGTGGGATTTAAATTTAGGTCATCCCAAACTGTCATTTTTAATTCAATTTAAATTGAATTAAATGGCATAAATTTAATGCCATTTATTTTAGTACAATACATTTACAGAGCCCTGGCTGGTGTGGCTTTGTGGATTGAGCACAGGCCTATGAACCAAAGGGTTATTTATTCCATTCCCAGTCAGGGCACATGCCTGGGTTGCATGTGAGGTGCCCAGTTGGGGTCACATGAGAGGCAACCAGACCTTGATATTTCTCTCCTTCTCTTTCTCCCTTCCCCTTTCTCTAAAAATAAAATCTAAAAATATAAATCCACATAGGAAAATGAAAAGATAAAAAGTATACAGATTGATGCTTTTTCAACAAATCTGATCAAGAAGCAACATATCAAAAACTGAAAACCCATCCTCATTTTTGGCTAGTCATTCTTCCCCACTGAGTATAACCATTATAAATGGCTCTAAAATAGAGGCTAGTTTTCCTTATTCTTCAACTCCATAGATGAAATCACTAGTACTTTCCACTTTTTGTCTTGCTTTTTTCACAGTTCTGAGGTTCATCTACTATATTGTTCACTACAACTGTAAGTCCCTTATTCTTTTTTCTTTTTTTTTTCAAGATTTTATTCATTATTTTTAGAGAGAATGGCACAGAGGGAGGAAGAAAGGGAGAGAAACATCAATGTATGGTTGCCTTTCACCTGCCTCCAGTTAAGAACCTGGCTGGAGACTTGGCTTGTAACCTGGTTATGTGCCCTGACTAGGAATCCAACCAGCAGTCTTTGGGTTCACAGGCCAGAGTCCATCCACTGAGCCATACCAGCCAGGGCTGTAAGTCCCTTATGTGCAGTGGTCATTGTGCTCCTTTCCATTTTTGGTCTAGAAAGTATTGCTGCTTTGAAAATTCTAGTATATATCTTTGGTAAGCATACCTATGAATTTGTGAGATATACATATACATAACTGCTTGTTCTTCACTATGCCCATTTAGTTTTATTATATATTGGCAAAAAAAGCTTATAATAATTTACACTTCTACCATCATTATAAGTGAATTCTGTTTGATCCAAACTTTGCAGGCAAGAAGGATTAACAAGAAGTATTCAGTCATGAAAAGTAGGCAACTATAGCCAAGGTTGCTCTATCCAATAATGCTATCAATCAGATAAAAAACAAACTAAGCAAGTAAGAAGAACAGAGAAAGAATCATAAATATGGAGACTGTTTTGATAGTTGCCAGATTTGAGGGGATCTAGGGGAACGGGTGAAGATGTGAGGGGATTAAGAAGTACAAATTGGCAGTTACAGAATAGCCACAGGGATGTAAAGTACAGTATAGGAAATGGCATAGCCAAGAAAATTATACACATGACCAGTGGGCATGAACAAAGGTATAGGGATTGCCTGAGGGTATAGGGGGTATTGGGTGGAGGGGGGCAAAGGAGAAAAATTGGGACAACTGTAATAACAATAAAAATATAACTTAAAAAAAGAATAATTTACAGAAAACCAACCCGAGAGTAGATGAAGCCAATAATCAAATCAGCAATTGGAATATTAGGATGCAAAAATGCCCAATCAGAATAATAAAAAGAAAAAAAAGAATACTAAAAAATGAAGATAGTGTAAGGAGCTTCTGGGATAACTTTAAAGTGTACCAAAATTCATATCAAGGGGATGCTGGAAGGGGATGAGAGACAGAGCAAGAAATTGAAAATCTTATTTGAAAAATAATGACAGAAAACTTTCATAACTCAGTGAAGGAAGTAAACATACAAGTCCATTAAGTGCATAGAATCCTGAACAAGATGAAACCAAAAAGGGCCACACCAAGACACATCATAATTCAAACACCAAAGGTTAAAGATAAAAAGAGAATCTTAAAAGCAGCAAGAAAAGAACAGTTAGTTACCTACATGGGGGGCTCCTATATGACTGTCAGCAGATTTCTTAGTAGAAACTTTAAAAGCCAGAAGGGTTTGGCAAGAAATACTCAAAGTGATGAAAAGCAAGAACCTATAACCAAAATCACTCTACCCAGAAAAGGTATCATTAGAATTAAATAACTGACAAAGAGCTTCCCAGACAGGGAAAAGTTAAAGGAGTTTATCTGCACCAAACCAGTATTACATGACATATTAAAGGGTCTTCTTTAAGAAAAAAAATAAAGATAAAAATATAAAAAATAAAATGACAATACATATCTATCAACAATTGAATCTAAAAAATAAATGAACAATCAGAACACAAATAGACTCTAGCTATACAAAGTATTTTGATGGTTGCCAGATGTGAAAGGGGTGGTAAGGGTAAGTGAAAAAGGTGAAGGGATTAAGAAGTACAAATTGATTTTTACAAAATAGTCATGAGTATGTAAAGTAGAATATAGAGAATACATAGTCATTTATATTCTAATGACTATGTATGGTGCCAGACTGGTATGAAATTTATTGAGATTATCATTAATTGATGTAATATATAATCACTAGGGTGTACATCTGAGACTAATATAATAGTTTATGTCAACTATAATTAAAAAATAAAAGTTTTAAATAAATTAAAATAAAATAAAATAAATACCAACCTGAAAGCAAAGGGAAAAAAAAAATAGTGAAAGCAGCAAATGAAAATGACTCATCTCATGGACAAGTAATCCTCAAGTATTTATTACTTCAGTGGATGAGGACAAAATGAAAGAGAAAAATTTGTCAGTCAAAACTTCTATAGCCAGCAACACCATCCTTTAAAAGAGAAATAAAATTTAAGATATCCCTAAATAAACAGAAATTTAGGGAGTTCACTATCACCAACCCCACCCTATGAGAAACACTGTTGAGAGTCCCTCAGGTTGAAATAACACAACCCAGGAACTCATTGCATATGAGGACATAAAGATCTCTGGCAAACATAAACATACAGATAAATAAATACTTCCTAACTGATTAAGTCTGCACCAAAGATGGACAAAATCCCTACAGAAAATTAAACAACAGACTGCTTTCCATGATGAATACTGACATAAAGATCCTCAACAAAATATTAGTAAACTGAATTTAGAAGCACATTAAAAGGATTATTCACCATAACTAAGTAGGGTTTATTCTTAGAATGCAATGATGTTTAAACATATACAACTCAATCAATGTAATACACATCATTAACAAATTGAAAAGTAAAAAAAGTGATCTCAAATGATGTTAAAAAATCTTTTGACAAAATTCAACACTTTCATGATAAAACCACTCAACAAACTAGGAATGAAAGCACACTGCTGAAACATGATAGAGGCCACATATGAAAGACCAAAAGCTAACATCACAGTCAATAGTGAAAGACTGAAAGCTTTCCCTCTAAGATAAAAAATAAGACAAGGATATCTATTTTCACCACTTCTGTGTAAAAAACATGGTTGAACTTTAAAGACATTATGCTAAGTGAAATAAGGCAGATGCAAAAGTAAAAAAAAGTTGAAAAGTACCACTGAGTTGAGGTATCTAGGAATAGCCAAATTCATAAGGAATAAAAATAGGAAAGTGCTTTCCTACCAGGGAGCTGACTGAGGAGGCAAAAATGCTGTGTTATTGTTTAATGGCTATTTCATTTCACTTTGGGATGAGGAGAACATTCTGGATAAGGATAGTGGTAATGGTGGTAGTTGCACATCAATATAAATGCAACTTAATTGCACACTTAAAATAGTTGAAATTATAAATTTTATATTGTGTGTATTTTACCAGATTAAAATAAAGATTTCTATATCATAATGATGACAGTCTCCAAGTTTGGGCATGCTTGGACTTGGGACCTGGTGATAGCACAAGGCCAGCATATTTTGGGGCAGGTGAAATTAATCTGGCTGAATAATCTTACTCTAAAATATTAGCTGAGTTAGCCAATTGGTAGACAATTTTAATTATGACTCAAGTAATTATTAACATGAAATTTAAGGTGATATTAAGGTGCCAAGCATTATAGTTTTTGGTGGTGGGGAAAGCCAAGGCAGGAATCCATCCAAAACTCGATATGGACAATTGTCTCTACCCATTATATTAAGGAAACAAAATTTCAATAGAGTGTAAGGTGCCAGATACATAGACTGTGATTTAGAATAGGTTCAAAGTACAATAAACAATTTAATTGCCAGGCAAAAATAAACTGAAATTGAAGCCCAACTGTAATGAATACATTGAAACATTGAGAAGCTAGAAATTGGGAATAGTGAGTGTTAGATATCCAGAAGATTAGAGGCTACATTAAATCCCAGATCATAGCGCATACTCAATCTCAGGCAACAAGATTTTAAGTACCAAGTTAAGGCCTTTGCTGTATTTTCTGCCTTGGTTACACTTGGGTTCAGGTCTGGAGTGGGCCAGGAACTTCTGAATATATATCAGTATATGAGTATATAGCTAGTCTGGTATTTTCATAGAAGTGCCTGGTGATGCCAAGAATATGGGAGTAAGATGGGATTGAAAGATTGACCTGACAGGATGCTTTTAAACTATCAAAAACCTACAGAAACTTACCAGTTAGAAGAATGTACTAACACATAGCCCATAGAGGCTAAAAAGCTATTTAAGAGTGATCCTAAATAATGAGCTTTTCATTAATTTGCTCTAGAAATCCACATGTTTGACCTGATGGGGATGAGTGGGTACAAAGTATTTAATTAACTATAATATTTTGTCCTAACATATGGTGATTTTTTCAAACATAAAGAAGTACTTATATAATACTTATATGATATATGTAAATTACACATACATGCAAACATCCAGCTTTTATTTAAATAGAAATATTTTGTAATTCATTGCACTTTTCTATGTATGAAACAGATGGGTTGCAATAAAGGTAAGTACATAATAAAATTAATAAAGCATATAGGCTTAGTAAAATATTTAATGTAAGTTTTCATAACATTCTGCTAATAGAAAACTTTTTGGTAAAAAAGTTTTTGAAACACTTGATAAACTTGGAGATTGGAAAGTAAAAGAACTTACATCTAGTGAAACCAAAACTCTAAATTACAATATTAGCAACTTTACCACCTTCAAATTTTCAAAGATGTATTACTTCTTTTTTTTTTAAGATTTTATTATTTTTTAGAGAAAGGGGAAGTGAGAGAGGCAGAGAAGGAGAGAGACATCAATGTATAGTTGCCTTTCACCTGCCTCCAGCCATGGACCTGGCTGGAGACCTGGCTTGCAACCTGGTGATGTGCCCTGGGTGGGCAATCAAACCTGCCACCTTTGGGTTCACAGTCTGGCACCTTATCCACTCTGCCTCCAGCCAAGGAGGTATTACTTCTTATTTGGTTTTGTGTTTTAAAATTTTTTCAATTACAGTTGACATACAATCATTATATCAGTTTTAGTTGTATAAGTGATTACAACATTTATATAACTTAAATGTCTAAGTGATCACTTCAATTAGTATAGAATTAAGGTTACTTCTAACCTTAGAAAACACATGTAATAAGAGCCACATTATGCTAATAAACAGAAATCATGAAAATCATCTTAAACCTTCTTTCTCTTACATGGAGTTTGGGCTCAGGACCTAATTTGTGCCTTATAGCAGACCAGCTGTAGCTGAGACCAGTTGGGCATAGTGGCAATTTACATTTGCATGCCCAAATATCATCCTGATAGGCTTTTTCAACTTATTAGTATGGTGCAAAATGTTCTTTACTAACTTTTACCTATTTTTTCTTAATTTACTTTTTAATTTTTATTTTTTTAATTTTCTTTTTTGTTGTATTATATCCCCTTTTTATTCCCCTCTGTCCCCTTCCCCACCCCCCACCCCCACAAAGTCAATCCCACTTGTCCATGTCCATGGTTCTTCCATAATAGTTCCTTGAATAAACTGCTCCCCTTCTTTGCCTCCTCCTCCTCCCTCCCCGCTCCTGCTTGCCCACTGAAGGTCTACTCATTGTATTCATGATTCTGGTCATGTTTTGCTTGTTTTTTGTTTTGTTCATTATTGTCCTGTAATGGATGAGATCATATGGTATTTGTCTTTCACTGGCTGCCTTATTTCACTAAGCACAATACTCTTCAGTTCCATCCATGTTGTTGCAAAGGGTAGGAGTTCCTTCTTTCTTTCTGCTGTATAGTATTCTATTATGTAAATATACCAAAGTTTTTTTGATCCAATCATCCACTGATGGGCATTTAGGCTGTTTCCAGCACTTGGCTATTGTAAATAGTGCCGCAATGAACATAGGGTTACATAGGTTCTTATAAATTGGTGTTTCAGAGTTCTTCAGGTATAGTAACAACATCACTTTAAAGCATTCATAAGTTAAAGTTGGTTCTTATCCATTCAGCTGCCTTATGCCTTTTGATTGGTGCATTTAATCCATTTATCTCTGTACCTGTGTTTCTGTCTGTCTCTCTGTTCCTTCATCTTCTTAAAGCAGACCCTTTAGCATTTCTTGCAATGCTGGTTTGCTGGAGATGTATTCTTTTAGACTTATTTTGTCTGGGAAAGTCCTTATTTCACCTTCCATTTTGAATGACAGCTTTGCTGGGTAGGGTATTCTTGGTTGCAGGCCTTTGTTTACCATTACTTGAAATACTTTTTGCCATTCCCTTCTGGCTTGAATTGTTTCAGTTGAATAATCATTTGATAGCCTTATTGGAGCCCCCCTATATGTTATTTGTCATTTCTCTCTTGATGCTTTTAGGATTCTCTCCTTGTCTTTGAAATTTGCCATTTTCATTATGATATGTCTTAGAGTGGGCCTGTTTGGGTTCATCTCTCTTGGCACCCTCTGTGTTTCCTGAGTTTGCATGACATTTTCTCTCCTCAAGTTAGGGAAGTTTGCTGTCATTACTTTTTCAAACAGGTTTTCTATCCCTTGCTCGTCCTCTTCTCCTTCTGGCAAAGATAAATCTAAATGGACTCCTTGTCTGAGGATTATCAAGATGAGGGAGTAAATCACCAAAGAGTTTGATAAAAGACTGAGCTAATACATGTGTGATGTTCATAATTTAGGAGTATTACCTCTGGGGAAAAGTCTCAGAAGTAATTAGAGGCACGAACTCCAGTCAGAGTGCCTGAATTGAAATCCCACTACTGCCACTGATAAGGTTTGTGACCTTGAGCTAGGCACATATCTCCATGTGCTTCAGTTTTCTCATCTACAAAATAGAGATGATAATGGCATTTACTTCATAAGCTTGTAGTAAAGAGTAAATTATTTCTTGTGAAGATTTCATGAGTTAATGTATAAATAGAACATTTAGAGCAGTGTCTAGATGATAAATAGTACTATATAAACATTAGCAATTATTATAACAATTTAAATATATATAATCAAAGGAAGAAATGCAATGGCTTTTGTCACTCTGAAGAAACCCATCTCAGATCTAATCAAGATCACATAATGCAAAGTAGAAGTTATAAAGCAAGGGAGAATGAAGGTGGCTGAGGAGCAAGTAGAGCTACACCAACCTCCTCCCAGGCCTCTTCTGGAATTACCACTTAATGGGGAAAAAATCATCTGAAATTACCAACAAAACACCAGCTAGAAAGAAGCCTTATAGTCATGGACAGAACAGAAGAGGATGCTTCATCACAATGTGACTGGTAGGAATCTCAGATATGAGTGTGGGCTGGCTGTGCTCCCACTGGAGGCAACAGCCGAAGGGACTGAGCCACGGGCTCCACCTGAGAAGGGTGGGTTCTGGTTCCCCAGCTGGGTTTCCCAGCCTCCATCAACAGGGCAGAGAGGACAGCAGCATCCAGCTGAGAAGGGCAAAAAGCTGTGGAGTTTACTAGCCTGAGGGAGTGCTGGAGATAGATAACTGCTAGGGTGACCACATCGAAAATACATTGGCACCTACCTACCCTAGGCTCCAGCAGATGGAGGGCAGAGAGGACTGGAAGCATGTGGGGAGAGTTTGTGGTGGTGACTTGGAGGAGAGAAGTGGGGAAGTAGCTGTGGGGATCCTGATGCTGACTCATCGCCCACACCTCGGGCCGACTGTGCTGTTTCAAGAGGCTTCCATAGGAGGGTACTCATAGCTGCACCCACTGGAAGCAACCCGTCCCATCCAGTGGTGCCTGAGCCTGGTGCCTGATCACAATTCATTGATTTACATCTAAATAAATCACTCCCACCCTGCCTTGTCTGAGGCTGGTGGCTGAGCATAGATACAATGCTTTGCACCTGAAGCAGTATTTCTTGCCCAGCAGCACCTGGGCCTGGAGGCTGATTACAAACTCTGACTTAAAGCTGGGTCAGTCAGTCCATCCCACACAGTGGCAGTGAGCCTGATGGCTGATGGTGGATTCTCTGGCTTCCAACTGAGTCAGTCAGTCTTGCCCAGTGGTGCTTGGGCCTGGCAGATGATTACAAACTCACTGATATACACTTGGGTCAGCCAGTCAATTCCACCCAGTAACGTGTGAGCCTGGTGATTGATCGTGGATTCTTTGGCTTGCAACTGAGTCAGTCAGTCTTGCCCAGTGGTGCCTGGGCCTGGTGGATGATTGCAAACTCTAACTTATACCTCATCAGTCAGCCCTGTATGGTGGCGTATGAGCCTCGTGGATGATTGTGGATTCATTGTTTTGCAACTGAGTTGGTCAGTCACACCCAGCACCACCTGGGCCTGGAGACTGATCATAGATTCATTGATTTACAACTGAAACTGTCTGTCCAGCCCAGTGGCACCTGAGCCAGGTGGCTGGTCACAGACTCATTGGATTACAATTGAATCTTTCTGTCTAGCCAAGCGGGACCATCAGACTGGCCGCTGACCACAGATTCATTGGATTGCAATTGAATCTTGCTGTCTAGCCCAGTGGACCCTTACCCTGGCAGCTGATCATAGATTCACTGGATTGCAATTGAATCTTTCTGTGTAGTCCAGTGGCACCTGAGCCTAGGGGCTGATCAGATTCACTGATTTACAATTGAATTGGTCTGTCACACCAAGCTGCAACTGAGCCTGGCAGTGGATCACAGATTGCCAAGATTACAACTGAATCAATCTGTCCAGCCTAGTAGTGCCTGAGCCTGGCAGCTGATCACAGTCTGATTGGATTACAACTTAATTAACTGGCATTGCCCAGTGGTGACTAAGGTGACTAAGATGACAACTGATCACAGATTGATTGGTTTGCAACAGAGCTATTCAATCCTGCCCAGTAGTACCTACACCTGATAGCTGAGCACAGATCAATTGAGTTAAAATCTAAGGGCACAGACAAAAACAGTGGGTTTCTGGCTGGCTCCAACAGGCTGATTAGGCCTAGACCTGACCTCACCAGAGGTGAATCTATGCAGTAAAGACAGTGCACCTCAATGCAACAGAGGGTCACATCACATCAAAAAGACCGGAACTCTTAACAGCCAATCTATACAGCAAAAGCAGACAATAAGAGAAACGTAAAAATGAGGAGAAAAAGAAACAAGCCCATCCCCAAAGGAAAGGAGGAATCCACAAAAAGATTGCTAAATGAAACAGATGCAAGCAAACTATTAGATATGGAATTCAAAATAATGATGATTGAGAAGCAAAACGAGCCCAGTCAGCTCAAAGAAAACTATAAACAACTTCAGGGGAACTAGGAAGAAATCCAGGGAAGCTACAAAGAACATACTGAGAAATACACCAGCATTAAAAACAATATAGAAACTATCAATAAGAGCCATGAGGAAATGAAAAATACAATTTCCAAAATGAAGAACACAGTAGAAGGAATCAAAAGCAGGTTAGAAGAATCAGAAGATCAGATCAGATCAGTGAGCTGGAGGACAACAAAGAAAAATATTCCAAGACAGCACAACAGAATGAAAAAAGACTAAACAAGAAGGGAGAGGTTTTAGAGAGCTGCAGGACAACATGAAATGCAACAATATTTGTATCATAGGGATACCAGAAGGACAAGAGAAACAAGTAATGTTTCCATTACTTGTTCAAAAAAGTAATGATAGAAAACTTCCCTAACATGATAAGTGAAAATGTGACTCAAGTTCAGGAAGCACAGAGGGTCCCAATAGAATGAATTCAAACAGACCCACTCCAATACACATCATAATGAAAACAGCCAATGTCAAAGACAAAGAGAGAATCCTAAAAGCATCAAGAGAGATACAGAAAATACATATAAGGGGGCTCCAATAAGGTTATCAAATGATTATTCAACAGAAACAATGCAAGTCAGAAGGGAATGGCAAAAAGTATTCCAAGTAATGGGAAACAAAGGCCTGCAACCAAGAATACTCTACCCAGCAAGGCTCTCATTTAAAATGGAAGAAGAAATAAGGAGTTCCCCAGACAAAAGAAGACTAAAACAATACATCTCTATCAAACCAGCATTGCAAGAAATGCTAAAGGATCTGTTTTTAAAAATGAAGAAACAGAGACAGAGAGGAACACAGGTACAAAGGGGTAAAATGGCAATAAAAAAGTATCAATCAATACTAACCTTAAATGTAAATGGATTAAATGCCCCATTCAAAAGACATAGGGTAGCCAAATGGATAAGACAACATGACCCACATATATGCTGTCTTCAAGAGAACCATCTCAGAACAAAAGATGGACAGATTGAAAGTGAAGGGATGGAGCAAATAAACATGAAAAAAAGGGGGGTAGCAATACTTATTTCAGACAAAATAGATTTTATGATGAGGGCCATAAAAAGAGACAAAGAAGGACATTTCATAATGCTTAAGTGAAAAATCCATAAAAAAAGATATAACTCTGGTAAACATATATGCTTCCAACATAGGAGCACACAAATATATAAGTAAAACCTTGGAGGACTTCCAAAATGATATAGACAGCAACACACTAATATTAGGTGATTTTAATACCCCATTATCAACAATGGACAGATCTTCCAAAGAGAAAAACACCAAGGATATTGTGGCATTAAACAACACTCTAGAGGAAGTGGACTTAACTGATATACAGAACTTTTCACCCCAAAGGAGCAAAATACACATTCTTTTCAAATGTACAAGGAATGTTCTTAAAGATAGACCACATGGTAATTCACAAGACAAGTGTCCACAAATACAGGAAAATTTAAATCATACCAAGCATCTTTTCAGATCACAATGGCTTGAACTAGAAACCAACCTCAAGGGAAACAAAAACAAAAACACTAATTCATAGAGACTGAATAACATGTTATTAAATAAGGAATGGGTTAACAATGAGATCAAAGAAGAAATCAAAATGTTTCTGGAAACAAATGAAATGAATACACAACAGCCCAAAACCTATAGGATACAGCAAAGACAGTCCTCAGAGAAAAATTCATAGCAATACAGGCCTACCTAAAAAGGTTAGAAGAAGCTTATACAAAGACCCTAACCATAAGGCTACAAGAACCAGAGGAGCAACAACAAACAAACCCGAGAGCAAGTACAAGGAAGGAAATTATCAAGATCAGAAAAGAATTAAATGACTTAGAGACTAAAACTACAATTGAAAAGATCAAAAAACCCAGGAGCTCATTCTTTGAAAAACAGAAATAAAATTGACAAGCCATTAGCCAGATTCAAGAAAAAAAGAGAGGACCCAAATAAACAAAATCAGAAACAACAGAAAGAAATCACAACTGATACTTCAGAAATACAAAAAATTGTAAGAAATTACTACAAACAACTATTTGACATGATATATGACAACCTGGGAGAAATGGACACATTTCTGGAAATGTATAATCTACAAAAACTGAATCCAGAAGCAGCAGAAATCCTGAATAGACAAGTAGCAACTAGTGAAATTGAAGCAGTAATCAAAAAGCTCCCAACACACAAAAGGCCCAGGCCAGATGGCTACATGTGTGAATTTCACCAAACATTTAGAGAACAACTCCTATCCTTCTCAACTATTCTAAAAAATCCAAGAAGAGGGAAGACTCTCAAACTTTTTCTGTGAGGCCAGTATTATTCTAATCCCAAAACCAGGTCAAGACACAACTAAGAAAGAAAACTATAGGCCAGAATTGCTGATGAACATAGTTGCTAAGAACCTCAGCAAAATATTGGACAACAGGATCCAGCAATACATTAAAAAGATCATACACTATGATCTAGCAGGATTTATCCCAGGGATATAAGAATGGTACAACACTCACAAATCAATAAATGTGATGCATCACATAAACAAAATGAAAGACATACACCATATGATCATATCAATAGATGCTGAAAAACATTTGATAAAGTACAGCAACAATTTATGATAAAAAAAAAAAGCTCAGCAAAATGGGAGTAGAAGGAGCGTACCTCATCACAATAAAGGCCATCTATGAGAAACCTGAAGCCATCATACCCAATGGGGAAAAACTAAAAGCTATCCCCCTAAGATGAGGAACAAGATAAGGCTGTCCACTTTATCCACTACTGTTCAACATCATTTTGGAAGTTTTAGCCATACCTATCAGATAAGAAAAATGAATCAAAGGTATTTAACTTGGAAAGAAGGAAGTAAAACTGCCATTTACAGATGACATGAGAGTGTACATAGAAAACCCTATAGATTCCACCAGAACCCTACTTGACCTAATAAACAAATTTAGCAAAATAGCTTGATATAAAGTCAATATTCAGAAATCAAAGGCATTTTTGTATAACAATAATGAAGCATTAGAGATAGAAGCTACAAAACAAATCCCATTTACAATAGCAACAAAATAAACAAAGTATTTAGGAATAAACTTATCCAAGGAGGTAAAAGATCTGTACTCATAAAACTATAGAACACTGAAGAAAGAAATTAAAGAAGATACAAATAAATGGAAGCATGTTAGTGGGAAGAATTAACATCATTAAAATGTCCATACTACTGAAAGCAATCTATAGATTCAATGCAATCCCAATTAAAATACAAATCACATATTCCATAGATATAGAAAACCTACTTCATAAATTTATATGGAGCCAAAAATGACCATGAATAGCCACAGCAATCTTGACAAAGAAGAACAAGGTAGGAGGAATCACCATACCTGATATCAAACTCTACTAAAAGGCTACTGTAATCAAAAGAATCTGGTACTAACATAAGAATAGACATATAGAGGAATGGAATAAAATAGAATGAGCAGAAGTTCACCCACAATTCTGTGTATGGTCAATTAATATTTGACAAAGTGGGAAGGAACATAAAATGAAGTAAAAACAGTCTCTTCAACAAGTGGTGTTGGGAGAACTAGGCAGGAACATGCTAAATAAATAAATAAATAAAACTAGATCACCAACTTACACCATATGCCAGAATAAATTCAAGATGGATGAAGGACTTAAACATAAGCCATGATACCATAGAAGTCCTAGAGGAAAACATAGAAAGTAAAATTTCAGATATCCTATGCAGAAATATTTTTACTGATACTTCTCCAAGGTCAAAGGAAATAAAGGAACAAATAAGCAAGTGGGACTGTATAAAACTGAAAAGTTTCTGTTTAGCTAAGGAAAACACTAGCAATATTAAAAGGGAAGCTACCGTATGGGACAACATATTAGCCAATGATACTTCAGACAAGGGTTTGATATCCAAAATATACAAAGAACTTATGCACCTCAATACCAAGGAGAAAGCCCAATTTAAAAATGGGCAAAGGACCTGAGCAGACACCTCTTGAGAAGGACCTATCAAGGCCCTAATGGCAATATGAAGAAATGCTCAACATCACTAGCCATTGGAGAGATGCAAATTAAAACCACTATAAGATACCAACTCACACCTGTGAGAATGGCAATCATCAACAATTCAACAAAAAGCAAGTGCTGGTGAGGATGTGGGGAAAAGGGAACCCTGGTGCACTGTTGATGGGAATGCAGACTGGTGCAGTCACTATGGAAAACAGTATAGAATTTCCTAAAAAACTAAAGATGGAACTGCCTTTTGATCCAGCAATTTCACTACTTGGATTATACCCAAAGAACCCTGAAACACCAATTCAGAAGAACCTGTGCACCCCTATATTCATAGAAGTGCTATTTACAATAGCCAAGTGCTGGAAGTAGCCTCAGTACCTGTCAGAAGGTGAATGGATGAAAAAACTTTGGCACATTTACACAATGGAATACTACATAGGAGAAAGAAAGAAGAAGCTCCTACCTTTTGGGCCAATATAGAAGGAACTGGAGAGTATTATGCTTAGTGAAATAAGCCAGTCAGTTAAAGACAAATACCATATTATTTCACCCATTACAGGACAATAATAAACAAAACAAACATAAGCCAAACAGAATCAGAGACAGGAATACAAGGAATAGACCTTCAGTGGGTAGGGGGGAGGGGGACAGGGGAGAAGGAGGCAAAGAAGGGGAGCAGTTTAGTCAAGGAACTAGTATGGATGACCCATTGACATGGACAAGTGGGATTGAATTTGGTTGAGGTGGGAATGGGAGGGTGGGGAAGGGGAGAACAGGAGGAGAAAATGGCATGAATGTAATACAACAACAATAAAATAAAATTTAAAAATTATAAAGAAAAGTTATAAAGCACATAAGATTATTCCCTATTACTGGTTTAAGATCAATTTGCTGAATTTCAATGTTGCCCTGTAACTTTAACTTTCATTAGTTTTGAAAACAGATGGTAAACACCTATTCCTGTCTAAATTGTATTAAATAAAAACCTTGTCATTACTGTATAGTCTGAAACTATTTTCTATGATGAAATTGAAGAATCAAAGTAAATATATCTTTCCTTGAATAAACTCAGAGTTGCCACCCATTTGTCTTGTAGTCACACAAAGAATGATGGGCCTTAAGAACTTATCACCAAAAAAACTTAAATTCAAACTATAAGGAGCAGCTTCTCATCAAGCCAGAGCACTGGCTTTCCTTCTTTCTTTTGGCTATGCAATTACACATGATAAATTTCTTAATCAGAAAACATACTAGCTTGTGGCTTGTTCTTTTGCATGTTGATTTCATTTAAATTAACCCTCTTTAAAGCAATCTTTAATGCAGCACAGTTGACAAATATTTCCAAATCATACTTACCGAAATCAGAAGATTTACACAGTAAATACAATGGTAAATGTCTAGTAATAAACAATTTTCATGTGGAAAAAAAACCTAATAAGGAAAGTTCCCTTCTAAAACCTAAGTCTCAAAGCCAAATGTCATGATTGCAGAAAATATACAGAAAGAAAGAATATTGCTCTGGGAATCTGAGAAACAGATTTCAAGTTTCATCTCTGCTGATAACATAGGAAATCAGGATTTTTTCCATCTGTTAAAATTTTTGACTTTATAGGAAAGTAAAATTCATTTACTCTAAAACTATTCTTCCAACACATGAAATTCCAAGGCCCAGTGAAATGAAGGTCCTAAGGCTTAGTTAGCAACACAACAAAGAATAAGAGTCAGGTCCCCTGATACCTAACCTATTGAGTTCTGGAACATTTTGTCAACAGATTTAATTGGTATTTACAGAGCATTTCCTAAGAAGTAAGCACTTAGTAGATATTTTCACGTGTTGTCTCTCATGGGTTCCTTTTAAAAATCAAGCAACCTTTGTGGTTGTGTTAGTTTCCTAGGGCTGCCATACCAAAATGCCACAGACTAGGTGGCTTAAACAGTATAAAATTTATTTCCTTCTATTTCTGGAGGCTATAAGTCCAAGGTCAAGATGTCAGCAGGATTGGTTTGATTCTGAGGCCTTTCTCCTTGGCTTGTAGATGGCCACCTTCTCCGTGTTCTCCCTCTATATTCTCCTTGCCCCACTCTCCTCTTCTTGTAAAGACTATACTCATTGGCCTTGGCTGGTGTGGCTCAGTGGCTTAAGTACCAGTCTATG
Organism: Noctilio leporinus; assembly: GCA_004026585.1. Classification (NCBI taxonomy): domain Eukaryota; kingdom Metazoa; phylum Chordata; class Mammalia; order Chiroptera; family Noctilionidae; genus Noctilio; species Noctilio leporinus. The sequence continues at coordinate 27,891 of PVIW01010539.1, forward strand.
ATCTGAAAGCTCACTGGTTTGATTCCCCATCAGGGCCAATACCTGGGTTGCAGGACAGGTCCTCAGTTGGGGGTGTGTGAAAGGCAACCCATTGATATACCTCTCAAAAATCATTGTTTTTCTCCCTTTCTTTCTCCCTCTCTTTCCCCCCTTCTAAAAACAAATAAAATACTTTTTAAAGGGAATTGACTCATTGAATTAGTGCTCACCCACATCACATCAATTTACCTAAATTACCTTATTAAAGGTCCTATTTTTCAAATACAGTCACATTCTGATGTACTGGGGGTTAAGGCCTCAGCATGTGAATTTTGGAGGCAAACCCAATTCAGCCTATAATAATGGTTTCTAGAAACTTAACCTAGTGAATAATAAGTTTAACTTATTATAGCTTAATATGTTGTACCTCCTTCCATTTCTTTAACTGCATACTCAACTCTTAAGGCAGCTCTGGCCCTGACTGATGGCACAGTGGATAAGGCACAAGCCTGAGAACCCAAAGGTTGCTGATTCAATTCCCCAATCAGGGCACATAACCAGGTTGCAAGCTAGATCTCCAGCCAGGTCTGTAGCTGGAGGCAGGTGAAAGGCAACCATACATTGTCTCTCTCCCTTTCTGCCTCTCTCCCTACACCTCTTTCTAAAATAAATACAATCTTTAAAAAAAAAATTAAGGCAGCTCTGTTCCAAACCAAATGCTTCTTTTTCTTTCATCTATTTTGTTAAATGTGTCACCTGTTTTTTTTCTTCTATTGTCTCTTATTTGTAATAAGAACTATTAGCTTTTATATAAAATGCTAAACTCTTTCATATAGTCTCATACTTTAAACAATGAGCAGGCAAGGCAAATTTTAGTAAACCCATTTTACAAATGTAAAAACTGAGGTTTAGGGAAGTCAAGTAACTTTTCCCAAGTCACACAACAGATAATGGAGGCCCTGAAGTTTGAACTCAAATCTGACTCCCAAATCTATATTTTAACAGTTAAATTTTTCCTACTACTTAGGTCTGGCAGGAGTTTTCAATGGTTTAATAAGACCTGCACAACCTTGCTGGAGGAACAAACATTAATGAAGTAAGTGTTTTCTTTTTCCCTTTGAAATATAATGTGTCTCCCACTTCTTGTTGTTGCAAATTTAATTAACATACTGAGGAGATAAATTATGTTATATGACAACTGGGCTTGAGCTAAATGGAAACAAAGGATCTTAAATGTTTTAAATACTTGCATAAAATTTGTTTTATTATACATTAAATATATTTATTCAATCTTTCTACTTAGATATACCAGAATCATATGAATGTGAAATTAGGGCTTTTCCCCATAAGCACTGACAGTGACAGCAAATCTCTCATTAAGGCATTACCTTTAGTAACTTACAGCAGCACCTTTGAAAACAGTAGAGTATAAACTCTAGGACAGTGGAATAGATTGCCATTCTTCCAAGACCTCATTCATTCATTCAATAACTATTACTGAAACCCCCCACAGTATCAGGTCCTATTGTAGGAGCCAGGGATAAAACCTTGAATAAGAGAAGGCAAGGGTTTCTGATCTGCAAAAACAACAAAATAGTTGCTATTTTTGTTAGATCTATGAGGGGAGATAAACCAATCTGGGCTGGGTAATTTGAGAGTCACAGATAGGCTGGACCTGCATACAACTTCTTTCAAATATTAATATCAACAGGCCAAGTATGTTGTGCATTGATGAAATGTTTATAGTTATGTGAAAGACAACCCACTAGATTAAAGCAATAAAGATTCAAGCATTAAAAAAAAAAAACAACAACTTAGGCAAACAGATAACTGGGAAGTTTATTCCAAAAGATCAAGGAAGTTTACCCTAATAAAGCAACATTTAAGTTGAAACAAAAAGGAAGATAAGATATTAGCCAGATAAAGGTCAGAGTGTTGCAAGTAGGAGGAAAAGCATTTATTGTACCAAGGTCCTAAGGAAGGAAGGTGTGCAGTGCACTGGAGAGACAGAAGAGGTTCTAATGAAGAAACAAGTGTGGGAAAAGTGTCATGGGCCAGACATAGAAGACCTTGTAGGTGAGGAAGAGGAATCAGAAAGAAATATATAACCTGGATTACTTTAGAGGAAATACTCTTATGTAACTTCTTACAAAAAATGAAAAAAGGAACTCAGTATCATTACCATAGTAATGTAGCTTTTTATAATGTATCAGTAGGAGACACATTTTGTTGGCCCCAGTGAGTATTGTTATGTGAATCACATACAAGAACAGAAAGGAACAGTAATAAGGATGAAAATAACCACCAGAATAAAACTTTACTATAATCATGAAAGCCTCAAAACTAAGTCAAGACATTAGCTAAAAGAGAAGATTTCAGTTACTCTCACCACACACAACAAGAGTAACTATGTGATGAAATGGATATGCTAGTTAGCTTTTCGTAGTAATCATTTAACTATGAATATCAAAATATCAAAGCATCATATTCTACACCTTACATATACAATTTTTATTTATTTTTAAAGCTGCTAAAAAGCAAAATGGGTCTCCTGAGATTTGGCAAAGCAGTCTGGTTAAAGAAGGTGATTCATTTTAAGAGTTAATACTAATGAATTCAAAATGTTTAGGGGACATTGCTAGGATTATAGCAAGTTTTGAAAATTCTCTGACTTTCCTCTATCTTTCCTTTCCAATTTCCTTCAGTCATTTCTTCTTAAATGTCTGTTCTCACAAAGACAAAAGTTAATGGAAGTCAACATTAAATGAGACCTTAAAAGACTCAGATTTAAATACCAAAAAAGAAAGGCAAATAAAACATTTTATTATATTTGTAACTTCTGCTAAAAGGTAAAAACCATATGCATGTAGAAGAGCCATTCTTCATTATTAGTAGTCATTCCTCACTGTGACAAAAATCTTTGTAAAACATTGATATAGAAGATTTTGACCTTAATGTTAAATAACAAAGACTACATGTAAAAATAATTAAAAAGGCAGACAAATGTGCAAAGTCCAATCTTAGCTTCTGTAACGTTTATATTAATAGCTAGCTAACATTTACTGAGTGTTTGCTAAGGTCCTAATATATATTTTCTTATTCATATTTTCTAGATGAAGACCCACAGCACAGCACAATTAACTATTTCCCTAAGCAAATGTTTGGGAGAGCAGGCCTCAAATACATTTCCAAATACCCTGGGTGAGAACTAACATGTTAGAAATGTACTTGTATTGGAGCTCTACTAAGTGGTTTATATACTTTATCTAATTTACCCACAATTCATCTCCAGTTATGACCTTCTTGAGGAAATCTGGTTCATTGGTAGCAGTTTGAATCAAGTCATTAGCAACTACAGCATGATATTCTTTCCATACTTGTAGAAGAAGCCAAGGAACAAATTCTGCCATGGCACATTTCATGCTAAGATCCTGTGTCAAATTCTCAGGCATAGTAATTTTTGGAATGCCCAGATCACCTTCTAGTTCTTCAAGTCAGTTGCTGATCATTATTGATTGCAGCCAACACACGTTCAACATTCTCAGGTGTTCTGCTTGCTGCAGGCCTTCCAGAATGTGGAACACTTTCCTGGACCATTTTTGAAGCATTTGTGCCACACTTCTATTTGTGCTACACTCCTTTCATTGTTCACAAAAGCCTTTTGAATCATCCAAATAGTTTCTAAAGAGAAATGTTCAAACTTAATGCAAAATTTGATGCAGATTCATTGCTCTACTTGCTCAGTCATTTTGAATGTGATGGCCACATAATACACATGCTCATAGGCATCTACCACCCCCACTGAAAAGTACAGTGAAGTCATCATTGTTCACACATATGAATTCCAGTCCACTCTCCTTGGCTGCCAGGTTACATTAATATTGTCCAGATCATTCTCAATATATTAACAATGGGTGGACTTTTCCTAGGCAGACTTCATATATCAAATCATTATGTTGTATACCTAAAATTAATATAATATTCTATGTCAATTATGTATTGATAAAAAATATTTAATTGGAAGTTTTTTTACCAGAGGTAAGCAAGCTAATCACCTCACAAATCATTTGGCAATAAAACATAGCTAAGTTTCATTTTAATGAGAAAGAAAAAATAAACCCAGAGCAGTGGCTTTTAGCCACTTGGTCATGGTCATTCGTACACTATACAATACACACACATCATTTTAACTATATTTTAATGTAGTTCATGGATATTTCCAGAATCCCATCTAGTGGCATGACTGCTGAGGGACCTGAAAAGGTAGGGCAAAACCCATGAAAATGTGACACTGAAAGATGAGAATATAAGTCTTCAAAAGCATATCTCCCCCAATTCAGTTTTCCCTAGTGCTCATCCAATTATAAATGATTTATACAGGCAGAGGTGATAATACCTCATCATTAATTTTTCTTACATTTCTATCACATATTTTTAGACTTTTACTATGTATAAGGTACCATATTGAACTCTGGTGATAAAAAAGACACATGATATAGTACCTCCCTTAATGTTCAGGGATGAAACTACACACACAAACACACACACACACACACACACACACACACACACAGGTATGTAGAGCCAAAGAGAAAGACAAGGACAGAGAGAATCTAAGAGAGATACAGACAAAAAAAGACAGAGACTCAGAGAAGCAATCAGCACTACAAAACATGGTAATTGCAGTTTGCTATTGGCACCTGCAGAAGAATCATTTGTTATCTAATAAAGTTGAAAGAGGACTTCAGTGTTCACCTATAATTAGATAGCAAATAGGACTTTCACCAAAAAAAATGGACACATGTGACCAATTAACTATATTTGACCCACAATATATGGAGTTAATGGGTTGCATGATCAGAGCTGTGCACTATAAAAATGTAATCACCAATATTCACATTGTGTGTAAGGCACCAGGCATCTTAAAGTTAGATGAATCAGGGCTGAAGACCAGGAAAACAATTAGAAGGCTATTATAACAGTTTTTTTTTGTTTTTTTTTTTTTAAGTTAGGAGGCTTGCAGTACTGTGGTAGCCATAGAACTAGAACAGATGGGACAGATGAGAGAACAGTAGAAGCAACTGAAGTTGCTTAATGAATGAGGAAAATTAAAGATGTGGGACTTTAGGATTCTTAGCTCTGGAGCCATCATGACCAGGAAAATGGTGAAATTAAGAAAGCCTAGAAAAAGCGCTGGTTGGTGGCTAAGTGAATGGGTGCCTGCCTGTGAACCCAAAGGTCACTGGTTCAATTTCCAGCCAGGGCACATAACCAGGTTGCAAACCAGGTCACCAGCCAGGTCCCTAGCTGGACATAGGTGAAAGGAAACCATACATAAATACAATCTTTAAAAAAAAAAAAAAAAAAAGGGGAAGTGTGGACAGTGAGTGCAAACTCCGGAGAAAATAAGGAATTGAACTCCTGCAGGGGAGGGACTGTGTGAGAGCCTCTATCCTGAGACTGAGAGAGAGGAAGCTCCTCACTGGGCCAGAGGCAGAGGAGAAGAGACCTGCAGGAGCTGGGAGCTGGGAAGTGCACTAGCCAGAGCAGCAAGAGGGCTGAAATCCATGCCTCTGCGCCACCCAGGGAGAGGGCAGCTCAGAGCTCTGTAGAGGGGTAAGGCCCAAACCTGTGCACCCATGCTGGCATGCAGGCTTCCACAAAATCTCAAAAATTGCAAGCGAGAAAACTGCAGCTGTTGCAACTGGTGTGCCCATTGCAGGCAACAAAGGCCTCCTCCAGGAGCTGGAGGGGGAGTAGTAGTCTTAGCCTGCAGATTATACTGCAGACCCTCTAAGGAGCCAGGCACACATTACAGAGGCAGTGGTGAAAAACTCCTGAAAGAGCTGGACTGCTTGGAGAGTTAACCTTAGCCCCAGGGGAGCCAGGTGCTGTTAGCAGACAGGGGCTACCACCTCAGGGAGCGGCAGGGGTAGGGACAGCCATCACAGGAGCAAGAAAGGTTGCAGGCCACCCCGCCTTGGAGCCAGGTGCCCATGGCAGGCAGGAACCTCTTCCAGGAGCTGGAGGGGGAGGAGCAACTATAGACACCACAGAAGCACCCTGCAGGTCTTCACACAGAACCAGTGAGAGAAGGAAGGGCCCCAAAACACCAGTGGTGCAGAAACCCAGCTAGGCTACTTGAGGACCAGCCTAACTAAGGACTGACACTCAAAATCAGCCCTGACTGTGACAGCCATAGGTCCTGCCACTCCAAGACCACATAGCTAGACTCTAGACTACAGAGACCTGACCATGAAAAAGAGACAGAATCAGGAAATGGATTGCTGCTAATCTCAAGCACCTCAGTTACATTGAGAGCTACATGAGCTATTAATCTCTAACCCATCCTTTTCAAAAATTACTTCCAACCCTCACGATTAGTGTATTTTAAGTAAATACTGTTTATACCATAGTGTATCCCAACTCACATATTTTTGCTCCTCCCCTATCTCAATCCACCTAAATACGCAAGGCCCTACTCCTAACCTTGATTAAAAATCTACTCAATCTCCTGCCACAACTCATTCCCAGTCCTCAATCTAAGTATTCCTTCCCTCCCCAGCCATCTAAAGCCTTTCTTTATTTTTTTCCTTTTTCTGCTGGACCAATCAGGGATCATTAAGGGTGAACAGGGAGGCAGATGCAGCAACCATATATATATATATATATAGGCTTTTTGATACCCTACACTGAAATACGTTTACTGATACTTCACCAAAGGCAAAGGAAATAAAAGAACAAATCAACAAATGCGACTATATCAAATTGAAAAGTTTCTGTTTGGCTAAAGAAAACACTGGCAAAATTCAAAGGTAACCAACTGTATGGGAAAGCATAATTGCCAATGATACCTCAGACAAGGGTTTGATCTCCATAATATATAAAGATCTAATGCAACACAACACCAGGGAGACAGACAGCCCAATTCAAAAATGGGCAAAGGACCTGAACAGACAAGTCACTGAGGAAGATATACAAAGGGCCAAGAGGCATATGAAAGAATGATCAATATCACTAGTCATCGGAGAGATGCAAATTAAAACCACTATAAGATACCACCTCACACCTGTC
>PVIW01010540.1:0-43521 GCA_004026585.1 Noctilio leporinus
TTTGCTTGTTGTTAGTTTTGCTCATTATTGTCCTGTAATGGGTGAGATCATATGATATTTGTCCTTCACTGACTGGCTTATTTCACTAAGCATAATACTCTCCAGTTCCATCCATGTTGTTGCAAAGGGTACAAGTTCCTTCTTTCTTTCTGCTCTATAGAATTCCATTGTGTAAATGTACCAAAGTTTTTTGATCCAAATGCACATGGAACATTCTCTAAGATAGACCACATAGTAAGTCATAAGACAAGGCTCCAAAAATACAGGAAAATTGAAATCATATCAAGCATATTCTCAGATCACAATGGCTTAAAACTAGAAACCAATCTCAAGGGGAAAAAAACAAAACACCCTAACTCATAGCGACCGAATAACAGGTTTTTAAATAATGAATGGGTACACAATGATATGAAAGATGAAATACAAAATTTTGTGGAAACAAATGACAATGAATACATAACAGCCCAAAACCCCTGCGACACAGCAAAGGCAGTCCTCAGAGGGAAATTCATACCAATACAAGCCTACCTAAAAAGGTCAGAAGAAGCTTATACAAACAACCTAACCATAAAGCTGCAAGAACTAGAGGAGCAACAACAAACAAAGCCCAGAGCAAGTAGGACAAAGGAAATCATCAAGATCAGAACAGAATTAAATAACTAAGAGGCTCAAACTACAATTCGAAGAACCAACAATTCCAGGAGCTGGTTCTTTGAAAAAATGAACAAAATGGACAAGCCTTTAACCAAACTCATCAAGAAAAAGAGAGAGAGGACCCAAATAAACAGAATCATAACTGACAGAGGAGAGAAAACACAGCTGATAATTCAGAAATACAAAAGATGGTAAGAAATTATTACAAACAATTATATGACAAGAAATATGGCAACCTGGGTGAAATGGACACATTTCTGGAAATGTATAATCTACCAAAACTGAACCCACAAGAAGCAGAAAGCCTGAATAGGCCAATAACAACTAATGAAATTGAGGAAGTAATCCAAAATCTCCCAAAGCACAAGAGCCTGGGGCCAGATGGCTACACAGGTGAAGTCTACCAAACATTTGAAAAACTAACTCTTATTCTTCTCAACCTATTCCAAAAAATCCAAAAAGAGGAAAGACTCCTAAACTCTTTTTATGAGGCCAATATTATTCTAATCCCAACACCAGGGCAAGACACAACTAAGAAAGAAAACTATAGGCCAATAACTCTGATGAATGTAGATGCTAACACTCTCAACAAAATGTTGTCCAACTGGATTCAGCAGTACATTACAAAGATCATACACCATGATCAAGTGGGCTTCATCCCAGGGATGCAAGGATGGTACAACATTCGTAAATCAATAAATGTAATACACCACATCAACAAAATGAAAGACAAAAACCATATGATCATATCAATAGATGCTGAAAAAACATTTGATAAAGTGCAGCAACCATTTATGATAAAAACCCTCAGCAAAGCGGGAATAGAGGGAACACACCTCAATATCGTAAAAGCCATCTATGAGAAACCTGAAGCCAACATCATACTTAATGGACAAAAACTAAAAGCTTTCTCCCTTAGATCAGGAATGAGACAAGGCTGTCCATTTTCTCCACTTGTGTTCAACATCTTCTTGGACATTCTAGCCATAGCCATCAAAGAAGAAAACGGAATCAAAGGTATCCAAATTGGAAAAGAGGAAGTCAAACTGTCATTATTTGCAGATGATATGATAGTGTACATACAGAACCCAATATGCTACATCAAAAACTTACTCAACCTAATAAGCAAATTTAGCAAAATAGCTGGATATAAAGTCAATATCCAGAAACCAAAAGCATTTTTGTATACCAATAATGAAACATCAGAGATAAAAGTTAGAAAACAAATCCCATTTACCATAGCAACAAGAAAAATAAAGTACCTAGGAATAAACTTAACCAAGGAGGTAAAAGACCTTTACTCAGAAAACTACAGAATATTGAGGAATGAAATGAAAGAAGATACAAATAAATGGAAGCATATACCATGATGGGAAGAATTAACATCATTAAAATGTCCATACTACCCAAATCAATCTATAGATTCAATGAAATCCCAATTAAAATACCAATGACAGACTTCACAGAAATAGAAAAAATACTTCAAAAATTTATAAGGAGCCATAAATGCCCACAAATAACCACAGCAATCTTGAGAAAGAAGAACAAGGTAGAAGGAATCACAATACCGGACATCAAACTCTACTACAAGGCTACTGTCATCAAAATGATCTGGTACTGGCATAAGAATAGATATATAGATCAATGGAACAGAATAGAGAGCCCAGAAATTAACCCAGGACACTATGGTCAATTATATTTGACAAAGGGGGAAAGAACATAAAATGAAGTAAAAACAGTCTCTTCAACAAGTGGTGTTGGGAGAACTGGACAGTAACATGCAAAAAGATAAAACTAGACCACCAACTTACACCATATACCAGAATAAACTCAAGATGGACAAAGGATTTAAACATAGGCAGTGCCACAATAAAGTTTCTGGAGAAAAATATAGCCATTAAAAATTTAAATATCCTATGCAGAAATATGTTTACTGATATTTCACCAAGGACAAAGGAAATAGAAAACACATCAACAAATGGGACTATATCAAATTAAAAAGTTTCTGTTCAGCTAAAGAAAACACCAGCAAAATTCAAAGGGAACCAACTTAATGGGAAAACATATTTGCCAATGATACCTTAGACAAGGTTTTGATCTCCAAAACATATAAAAAACTAATGTGACTCAACACCAGGGAGACAGACAGCCCAATTAAAAATGGGGAACCTGAGGAAAGATGGGAACAGAGTAGAGAGCAGTGCTGATGGCATTCTTTTTTTTTTTTTTAAAAATTCTTAAAAAAAATTTTTTTTTATATTAAAGATTTTTATTTTATTATTTTTAGAAAGAGGGGAAGGGAGAGAGACAGGGAGGGAGAGAGACATCAATGTATGGTTGCGTTTCACCTGCCTCCAGCCACAGACCTGACAGGAGACCTGGTTTGCAACCTGGTTATGTGCCCAGGCTGGGGAATAGAACCTGTGATGGCATTTATGAGTGCCAGAGCAGCTGGAGGATACGACAGGGGGCATGAGATGTCTGCAGGTCCCTAAGAATTGGAGCAGTAAGCATCTGGTCTCGGGGGAGCACAACCCAGAGGCTGCAGAGACCTACAGGAGAGCAGGTGAGACTGTTCCAAACTGGCCGGTGGGCCCAGGTCGGCTCTGGGCAGTGGCAGCTTTACCCAGAAGGGTGTCTTTAACTGAAGAGAGCTCCAGGCTCTCCAGTGACTAGAAGTCTGTGCAGTTAAGTGTGGACAGTGAGTGCAAATGCCGGAGGGAATGAGGAATTCATCTCCAGCAGGGGAGGGACTGTGTGAGAACCTCGCTCTGGAGACTGAGAGAGAGGAAGCTCCTCAATGGGCCAGAGGCAGAGAAGAAGAGATTTGTGGGGAGCAGAAGCCGGGGAGCAGGGAAATTCACTGCCCGGAGCACCGAGAGGGCCGAAAACGGTGCCAGTGCACCACTGGGGAAAGGGTAGCCCAGAGCCCCGCCATTGGGGAGGGCACAGCCCCTATAACACCCACCAGCCACAGGTTCCCACAGAAACTCCAAGCTGCCAGTCAGGAACGTGCAGCTGGTGTAACTAGCACACCCATTGCAGGCAACAAAGGGTGGAGGGAGAGTAGTAGCATTAGCCAGAAGGCTGCACTGCGAACACTCTGGGGAGCCAGCTGCCCATCACAGAGGTGGCAGTGAAAATCTCCTCAAAGAGCTGGACTGCTTGGAGGGTTAGCCTTTGCTCTGGGGAGACAGGCACTGTTATCGGACATGGGCTACCTCCTCCAGGAGCTGCGCGGGTAGGGCCAACCATCACAGGAACCAGTGAGGTTGCAGGCCACCCCACATTGGAGCTAGGTGCCCATCACAGGCAGGAACCTCCTCCAGGAGCTGGAGGGGGAGGAGCAGCCATAGACACCACAGAAGCACTCTGAAGGTCTTTGCACAGAGCCAGTGAGAGAAGGGAGGGCCCCAAAACACCAGCAGCACAGAAACCCAGCTAGACTATTGCAGGCTCAGCCTACCTGGGGACTGACACTCAGAATAAGCCCTGAATGTGACAACCATAGGCCCTGCCACTCCAAGACCACAAAGCTAGACTATAGACTGCAGAGACTTGACTATGAAAAGAGGCAGATTCAAGAAATGTGTAACTGCTGATCTCAAGGACCTGAGTTACACCGAGAGCTACATGAATTATTAATCCCTAACATATCCTTTTCAAAAGACATTTCCAACCCTCACAATTAGTGCATTTTAAGTAAATACTGTTTATACCATAGTGTATCCCAACTCACATATTTTTACTCCTCCCCTATCTCAATCCACCTAAGTACTCAAGACCCTCCTCCTACTCTTGAGTTAAAGTCTACTCACTTTCCTGCTAAAACGCATTCCCAGTTCTCAATCTAAGTATTCCTCCCCTTTCCAGCCACCTAAATCCTTCCTTTATTTCTTTTCTTTTCTTTCTGCTATAAGCCCACAGGTCCTGGCTCTACCTGGACCAATCAGGGATCATTAAGGGTGAACAGGGAGGTAGATGTGGCAACTATATATATATACAGGCTTACACTGCTCACTTGTACTTGAGGCTTTCTGATTCTCCCTCTCCTCATTTCTATAGAACAGATAAGTTGGTTTTCTCTCTCATATCCTTGCTATCTTTGCTACTCCTCAGCACCCTTCAAAATTACCTATACTTTAGTCAACTTAATCATTTTCCCCCTCATACAACAGTCTTAATATATCTACAACCCTATTAAGGCTAGCTCAGTTGCAGCTGAGGGTGTGATTAAAAATGGGAGTTACCTTGTATGGTGTGGGTATATAGCTAGTTTCATAGGCAGTTGAAAGGCGTATTAAAGAAGAAAGATATCTCTGAAGGTGTGGTTATTTTGCCTGGACTGGTGGTTCTGTGTTAGGAGCAGCTCAAAAACAGTGTATGAGAAATGATAGAAGGAGTGTCTCTCAATCAGCCAACTGGAAGGAAAGGAGCAACATACACAACCAATCCAAAATACAACCAGACAGCCCAAGTTAACAACATAAAGGCCACCCCAAGAGTAATAAGTGGAGAAAATCAAGACTACAATAGTGAACTCCATAAATCTCCTAACACAGTAGGGTGCTCCACAAAGGAAGGGAAGCAAAGCAGATTAATCTAAGGAAAAGAAAAAAAAAAAAGCAAGCAACAACAGACATCCAAAATGGGGGAAAAAAGAATCAGTTCATTACCAAAAGGAAAGGAAGAATCCCCAGAAAGATCACCAAATGAAACAGAGGCAAACGACCTATCAGATATGGAATTCAAAAGAATGATGATAGAGAAGCTCAATGAGCTCAGCCAGCTCAAAGTAAACTATGAACGACTCCATGGGAACTATAAAGAACTCCAGGGAAGTTACAAGGAACTTACTGAGAGACACACCCACATCAAAAAGGACTTAGAAACTATCAGTAAGAGCCAGGAGGAAATGAAGAATACAATTTCTGAATTGAAGAATACAGTAGATGAAATCAACAGTAGGGTAAAGGAAGCAAAGGACTCAATATGCAAGTTGGAGGACAATGTAGAGAAATAGTCCAAGACAGTACAAGAGAATGAAAAAAGGCAGAACAAGAATGAAGGGGTTTTAAGAGAGCTGCAGGACAACATGAAATGTGATAACATCTGTGTCATGGGGATACCAGAAGGAGAAGAGAAACAAGGAATGGAAAACCTGTTTTAAAAAGTAATGATAGAAAATTTCCCTAACATGATGAGTGAAAACATTACTCAAGTTCAGGAAGCACAGAGGGTCCCAATGAAGAGGAACCCAAACAGGCCCACTCAAAGACACATCATAATGAAAATGGTAAATTTCAAAGACAAGTAGGGAATCCTAAAAGCAGCAAGAGAGAAACAGCTAATGACATACAGGGGCTTCCCATAAGGTTATCAGTTGATTTCTCAACAGAAACACAACAAACCAGAAGGGAATGGCAAAAAAATATTTCAAGCAATGAAAAACAAAGGCCTGCAACCAAGAATACTCTACCCAGCAAGGTTCTCATTCAAAATGGAAGGTGAAATAAGGAGCTTCCCAGACAAAAGAAGTCTAAAAGAACACATCTCCACCAAACTAGCATTGCAAGAGATGCTAAAGGGCCTGGTTTTAGAAGATGAAGAAACAGAGAGACAGGCAGGAACACAGGTACAAAGCTAAATGGATTAAATGCACCAATCAAAATTCATAGGGCAGCTGAATGGATAAGAACCAACTTTAACTTATGAATGCTTTAAAGTGATCTTGTTATAAATAGATTTTACTGAATAAGGTACAATCTTGTATAGTACTTGTATCTGCGTTATTGCAGGTTAAGTTTTCTTAGATTGGAATCATTTCACAATATGGGATAATCAATAACTCAGAAAAATCGAACACAGTTAAGGAAGAAGGAAAAAGTAAGATAATGTGGATATATATTACATAGAAGACATACTATCTTTCTTATTCACTGTTACAAACAATATGTGCTTATTTGCGGGTGTGTAATATATACCTTTTGTTAGCAATTTATGTTTTAACTTGTAACCAACTGGACATGGCTGTGTTGTGAAATCAGTCAATCTTTAGGTTAGAAAGATGCTGAGAATGAAGACCAATTTGGATGGAATTTGCAAAATGTTAAACTATATGATTTCTGTATATAGGCAATATATATTCTCATATCAACATGTAAATTAGATAAGATTCCTTTCAACTAAATCATGGAAATATACATTTCCAGTTATGAAGGTCCTTAAACTGGGATGCTTGGGAAAAGTAATTAATGCTTTAGTAAACTTTATTATTAAAATGTGAACATACCTAATCTCTACCTCAGCAGACTCTTAAATAGTTCAGGGGTTAGTTTAGAACCTCACTGGAAGTCAACCACAAGTTCAAAAAATAGCTAGAACACTATTCTCCAAAATTATTTAAATCCTAGGGACTTTTATTTTTTACCTCAACTTAGCAGACATAAGAATTTCTACTCTGGGGACTGGCTGAGCACTGCAAGTGCCATTATTTCTGAAGGCTTCAACTTGTAAAACATATGCAGAGGAAAAACAGAGGGCATTGAAAGAAGTAAGACTTGTGTACAGACTAAATAAATAAGTAAATAAATCTACTACTTAAGATGGAAAACTCCAAAACGAATAAGTTGTAGTTCCAGTAGCTTAAAATAAGGTTGAGTTGTATTATGGCAATTGGTAGGATCTGACTCAAAAATCAAATTAATTTTGTACTATGGGTTTGGCACTATCTCTAGGACACCCTTCACAAAACTGAGTTCTGCAATACACCATTTCCGTGATATATTTCACAAAAATAGCATTCCAGAGTAAAATAAGTATTAAAGAAAAAAATCTGCTTAATTTTGCTACAAGATATCTAAAACACTATCATTTAACATGTAATAATTATGTAAGCTATAGGCATATTTTAAATTTTTTGTATTAACTCTTAAAAATCCAGTATGTACTTTAAATATGTATAAAAATATGTATGGGTGTAAATGTATTTTTGCATGTGTTTGGTAATATTGCAATTCATATTACTTAAAAGAGTAATTCTTTAAACAAATGAATTAATGTAGGCATTTTGGAATAATGAAAAGAAAACTTTATATTAATATGCTTTGAGAAGTTGACAGAAGGCAGTAATTGAATGGTGAATTTTCTGAATGTGAAAGACAAAAAAAGTAGACATTGGTGGTTACAGAATAGACATGGGGATGTTAAGAAGAACAAAGGAAACAGAGAAGCCAAAGAACTTATGTGCATGACTCATGGACATGAACTAAGGGGAGCATTGCTGGAGGAAATGGGGTACTAGGTGGAGGGGGGAAAAGGAGGGAAATTGGGACAACTGTAATAGCAAAATAAATAAAATATATTAATAAAAACTGTCTGGTACTGGCATAAGAATAGACATACAGAAAAATGGAATAGAATAGAGAGCCCAGAAATAAACCCAGGACTCTATGGTCAATTAATATTTGACAAAGGGGGAAAGAACACACAAATGGAGTGAAAATAGCCTCTTCAACAAGTGGTGTTGAGAAAACTGGACAGGGACATAAAAACAATAAAAAGAGACTGCCAGCTAACACCGTACATCAGAATAAACTCAAGATGGATAAAGAACTTAAACATAAGCTGTGACACAGTAAAAGTCCTAGAGGAAAATACAGGAAGTAAAATTTCACATATCTTATGCAGAAATATTTTCACTGTCACTTCTTCAAGGGCAAAAGAAATAAAAGAACAAATAAACAAATGTGACTATATCAAACTGAAAAGTTTCTGTTCAGTGAAAGAAAACATTAGCAAAATTAAGAGGAAATGAACTGTGTAGGAAAACATATTCGCCAATGATAACTCAGACAAGAGTTTGATATCCAAAGTATATAAAGAACTTCTGTGACTCAACGCCAGGGAGATAGACAGCCCAATTAAAAAATGGGCAAAGGACCTGAACAAACACCTTTCTGAGGACAAGTACAAAAGGCCAGAAGGCATATGAAAGGATGATGAACATCACTAACCATCAGAGATGTAAATTAAGACCACAATTATATAGCACCTCACACCGGTCAGGGTGGAAATCATTAATAAATCAACAAACAACAAGTGCTGGGGAGGATGCGGAGAAAAGGGAACCCTGGTGCACTGATTGGAATGCAGCCTGGTGCAGCCACTATGAAAAACAGTATGGAGTTTCCTCAAAAAACTAAAAATGAAACTGCCTTTTGACCCAGCAATTCCACTGCTAGGATTATACCCAAAGAGCCCTGAAACACCAATTCAGAAGAACTTATGTACCCCTTTGTTCATAGCAGCACTACTATTTACAATAGCCATGTGCTAGAAACAGTCTAAGTGTCCATCAGTTGATGAATAGATCAAAAAACTTTGGTACATTTACACAATGGAATACTACACAGCAGAAAGAAAGAAGGAACTCTTCCCTTTTGCAACAACATGGATGGAACTGTAGAATATTATGCTTAATGAAATAAGCCAGTCAGTGACAGTTAAATACCATATGATCTCAAACATTACAGGAGACTAATGAACAAAACAAACAAACAAGCAAAACAGAACCAGGAACATGAGTGCAAGGACCTCATGTCTTTCAGTGTGCAGAGGGGAGTGAGAGGGGGGAGAGGGAAGAAGGAATCAAAGAAAGGGAACAATTTAAGTAAGACACTAGCATGAATAACTTATGGACATGGACAACATGTGGGATTGACTGTGGGGGGTGGATGGGGAGAGTGGGGAAGGGGAGAGCAGAGGGGAAAAATGGGATGAATATAATACAACAGCAATACAAGTAAATTTTTAAAAAGAGCTAGAAAACAAATCTTATTTACCATAGCAACAAGAAAAATAAAGTACTTAGGAATCAACTTAACCAAGGAGGCAAGACATGTACTCAGAAAACTACAGAATACTAAAAAAATAAATTAATGGAAACATATACCATGTTCATACAAGGGAAGAATTAACATCATTAAAATGTCCATACTACCCAAAGCAATCTATAGATTCAATGCAATCCCAATTAAAATACCAATGACATATTTCACAGATCTAGAAAAAAATACTTTAAAAATTTATATGGAGAAAAGAATGACCATGAATAACCACAACCACCTTGAGAAAGAGCAAAGTAGGAGGAATCACAAACAAGACATCAAACTATACTACAAGGCCACTGTAATCAAAACAGTCTGTACTGGTATAAGAAGAGACATACAGATCAATGTAACAGAATAGAGAGCCCAGAAATAAATCCAGAACTCTGTGGTCAATTAATATTCAACAAAGGGGAAAGGAACATACAAATGGAGTGAAAATAGCCTCTTCAACAAGTGTTGTTGGGAGAACTGGACAGGCACATGCAAAAATAAACAAATAAAACTAGACCACCAATTTACACCATACACCAGAATAAAGTCAAGGTGGATAGAGGACTTAAACATAAGCTCTGACATGATAGAAGTCCTTGAGGAAAAACAGTAAAATTTCAGATATCCCATGCAGCAATATTTTCACTGATACTTCTCAAAGGGCAAAGAAAATAAAAGAACAAATAAACAAATAAGACTACATCAAACTGAAAAGTTCTGTTCAACTTAAGAAAACATCAGCAAAATTCATAGGAAACTAATTGTATGGGAAAGCATATTTGCCAATGATACCTCCTCAGACAAGGGTTTGATATCCGAAATACATAATGAACTTACAAAACTCAACACCAGGGAGGCAAAGAGCCCAATTAAAAAGTGGGTAAAGGGCCCTGGCTGGTAGCATAGTGGATAAGGCACCGACCTGCAAACCCAAAGGTCACAGGTTTGATTCCCCAGCCAGGGCACATAACAGGTTGCAAACCAGGTCTCCAGTCAGGTCTGTGGCTGGAGGCAGGTGAAAAGCAACCATACATTGATGTCTGTCTCCCTCTCTGCCTCTCTCTCTTCCCCTCTTTCTAAAAACAATAAATAAAATCTTTAAAAAAAAGTGGGCAAAGGATCTGAGGAGAATATTCAAAGGGTCCAAAGGCATATGAAAGAATGCTCAACATCACTAGCCATCAAGGAGATGCAAATTAAAACCACAATGAGATACAACCTCACACCTATCAGAATGTCTATCATTAACAAATCAACAAATAGCAAGTGCTGGCAAGGATGTAGATGAAAGTGGACCCTGGTGCAGTGGTGGGAATGCAGACTGGTGCAGCCACTACGGAAAACAGTATTGAATTTCCTAAAAAAACTCAAAATGAAACTGCCTTTAGACCCAGTGATTCCACTGCTAGGATTATACTTGAGGGACCATGAAACACCAATTCAGAAGAACCTTAGTGTCCATCAGCAGTGAGTGGATCAGAAAACTTTGCTACATTTATGCAATGGAATACTACATGGCAGAAAGACAGAGGAAACTCCTACCTTTTGCAACATGGATGGAACTGTAGAGTATTATGCTTAGTGAAACAAGCCAGTCAGTGGAAGACAAATACCATATGATCTCACCCAATACAGAAGAGTAATGAGCAAAACAAACAAACATGCAAAACAGAACCAGAGACATGGAAACAAGGAACAGACAGAATTTCAGTGTGCAGAAGGGCAGGGGAAGGGGGAGGGGGAGAAAGAGGCAAAGAAGGGGAACAGTTTAGTCAAGGAACCAGCTTGGATGTCCCATGGACATGGACAACATGTGAATTGATTGTGGGAGGGGGGATGGGGAAAGTGGGGCAGGGGAGAGCAGTGGGGGAAAATAGGATAAATGTAATACAATAACCATAAAATTAAAATAAAGTAAAAAAAGGAAACATCAGCAAAAAAAAAAGGGGGAACCAACCATATGGGAAAACATAGTTTCCAATGATACTTCAGACACGGGTTTGATCTCCAAAATATATAAAGAACTTACATGACTCAACACCAGGAAGGTAGACAACCCAATTTTAAAAAGGGGAAAGGACATGAACAGACATTTCTCTGAAGAGGACATGCAAAGTACCCATAGGCATATAAAACAACGTTCAACATCATTAGCCATCAGAGAGATGCAAATTAAAATCATAATAGACACCACCTCACACCTGTCAGAATGGCCATCGTTAACTAATCAATGAACAAGTGCTGGCGAGGATGCCGAGGAAATGGAACCCTAGTGCTCTTTTGGTGGGAATGCAGACTGGTGTAGCCATTATGTAAAACAGTATGGAATTTCCTTGAAAAACTCAAAATGGAACTGCCTTTTGATCTCATGATCCCATTGCTGGGATTATACCCCTAAAATCCTGAAACACCTATTCAAAAGAACTTATGCACCCATATATTCACCACAGTGTTATTTACAGTAACCAAGTGCTAGGAACAACCTAAGTGTCCATTAATAAATGAGTGAATAAAAAAAACTGTGGTACATTTACACAATGGAATACTACATTGCAGAAAGAAAGAACTCCTACCTTTTGTGACATCATGGATGGAACTGTAGTGTATTACGTTAAGTGAAATAAGCCAGGCAGTGAAAGATAAATATTATATTATTTCACCTATGAGGAGCCTAATAAACAAGCAAATGAGGAAAATAGTACCAGAGTCATGGAAACAAGGAACAGGGTGACAGTGACTGGAGATGAGAGGGGTGGGAGATGAGAGAGAAAATAAGGGGTCTTGTCAAGGAAGAGGTATAAATGGCCCATGGACAGAGACAACAGAACAGTTATTGACTGTTGGAGCAAGGGCTAGGCATGGCAGGGGAGAACAACAGAGGAAAATTAAAACAATCGTAATAGAACAACAATAAAAAAAGGAATTATTTATAGGTAAGAACTTATTATCATTTTATTAATTGTTTTCTGGATGCTTTCTAGTTTTGTTTTTCTTCTCTCTCTTCATGTATTCCTTTGTGAATTGATGGCTTTCTGTAACGATATGCTTTGATTCCCTTATGTGTATTACTGTAGGATTTTTCTGTTTGGTTTCCATGAGGCTTACATAAAATCTCTAATAAATATAACAGTCTTTTTAAAGCTGGTAACAATTTAACTTAGATTATGTATAAAACTCTGTCCTTTTACTGCCACCATTTTAATGTTTTTGATGTCATAATTTACATATTTTATATTGTATATCAATGAATGAATTATTGTAGAGGGCAATTTGTTCTTGAATACTAACGTTTTCTGTTACCTTGCTACTATTTTTCATAATTTCTAAATATATTCAGTTTTCTAAACAGATATTCTCATATTTGAAAAATAACACTTTTCAATTTCTTCTTTTAATTCTTATATTCTTGAATTTTTTACTATGTGTTTATGATATATATAAATTGTTTAGGTGTCCCTTATGGGATGAATGGAGTTTCCTTCTGTTCTTGACTTAATAATTTTTAAATCATTAATTAAAAATTTTTGTCATTAATTTTTTGCATATTATCAGATAATTACAGTAGACCCCCCAATTCATAGTTTCATTTTCTGCAGTTTCAGTTATGCACAGTCAACCATGGTCTTTAAATATTAAATAGAAAATTCCAGAAATAAGAAACTCAAAAGTTTTTAAATTGTATGCCATTCTGAGTAGTGTGATGAAATCCATGTTGCTCCACTTTAACCAGCCCAGGACCTTTATGGTGGTACTACTTATGTTGAAGTCTTTTATACATCTTGAGTTTATTTTGGTGTATGGTGCAAGTTGATGGTCTAGTTTTATCTTTTTGGATGTTGCTGACCAGTTCTCCCAACACCACTTAAAGAGATGAGTTTTACTCTATTTTATGTTCCTTCCCCCTTTGTCGAATATTAATTGACCATAAAGTCCTGGATTTATTTCTGGACTATCTATTCTGTTCCATTGATCTATAGGTCTATTCTTATGCCAGTACCAGACTGTTTTGATGACAGTAGCCTTGTAGTATAATTTCATGTCTGGTATTGTGATTCCTCCTACTTTGTTCTTGTTTCTCAAGATTCCTGAGGTTATTTGTGAACATTTTTGGCTCCACATAAATTATTTTAAATTTTTTTATGTATTAATATTTTTAGAGAGGGGGAAGGGAGAGACACAGAGAGGGAGAGAAATATTAATGTATGGTTGCCTTTCACCTGCCTTCAGCTACAGACCTGGCTTGCAACCTGGTTATGTGCCCTGGCTGTGAATGGAACCAGTGACCTTTGGGTTCACAGGACGGCACATTTTAGTGTCCATATAAATTTTTGAAGGATTTTTTTTAATTTCTGTAAAGTATTTCATTGGTATTTTAATTGGGATTGCATTGAAACTATAGATTGCTTGGGTAGTATGGACATTTTAATGATGTTAATTCTTCCCATCCATGAACATGGTATATGCTTCCATTTATTTGTATCTTCCTTCATTTCTTTCTTCAATGTTCTGTAGCTTTCTGAGTACAGGTCTTTTACTTCCTTGGTTAAGTTTACTCCTAAGTACTTTATTTTTCTTGTTGCTATGGTAAATGGGATTTGTTTTCTCACTTCTATCTCTGATGTTTCATTATTGGTATACAAAATGCTTTTGAGTTCTGGATATTGACTTTATATCCAGCTATTTTGCTAAATTTGCTTATTAGGTTGAGAAAGTTTTTGTTGGCACCTATTGGGTTTTATATATACACTATCATATCATCTGCAAATAATGACAGCTTGACTTCCTCCTTTCCAGTTTGGATAGCTTTCATATCGTTTTCTTCTCTGATAGCTATTGCTAGAGCTTCCAAAACAATGTTGAACAGAAGTGGGGAAAGTGGACAGCCTTGTCTTGTTCCTGATGTTAGGAAGAAAGCTTTTAGTTTTTGCCCGTTGAATATGATGTTAGCTTCAGGTTTCTTATATATGGCCTTTATGATGATGAGGTATGCTCCCTCTATTCCCATTTTCCTGAGTGTTTTTATTATAAATGGTTGGTATACTTTAGCAAATGCTTTTTCATCATCTATTGATATGATCATATGGTTTTTGTTTTTCAATTTTTTGATGTGGTATATTACATTTATTGATTTGTGAATGTTGTACCATCCTTACATCCCTGGGATGAAACCCACTTGGTCATGGTGTATAATCTTTTTTTTTTTTTTTTAAGATCCCATTTTTATTATTTTCAGAGAGAGGGGATGGGAGAGAGGCAGAGAGGAAGAAAGACCTCAGTGTATGTTTGCCTTTCCCGGCTTCCAGCTATGGATCTGGCTGGAGACCTGCTTTGCAAACTGTTTATGTACCCTGGCTTGGGAATCGAGCCAGTAACCTTTGGGTTTGCAGGTGTGTGCCTTATGCACTGTGCCACCAGCAAGGGCTGATCTTTTTAATGTATTGTTGGATTAGGTTGGTCAATATTTGTTGAGAATCTTAGCATCTATGTTCATCAGAAATATTGGCCTAAAATTTTCTTTCTTAGTTTTGTCTTGACCTGGTTTTGAGATTAGAATAATATTGGCCTCATAGAAAGAGTGTGGGAGTCTTCCTTCTTCTTGGATATTTTGGAATAGATTGACAAGGATAGGGGTTAGTTCTTCTCTAAATGTTTGGTAGAATTCACCTCTGTAGTCATCTGGCCCTGGGCTCTTGTGCTTTGGGAGATTTCTGATTACTTCTTCAATTTCACTAGTTGTTATTGGTCTATTCAGACTTTCTGCTTCTTCTGGATTCAGTTTTGGTAGATTATACATTTCCAGAAATGTGTCCATTTCACCCAGGTTGTCATGTTTCTTGTCATATAGTTGTTTGTAGTAATTTCTGACAATCCTTTGTATTTCTGAAGTATCAGTTGTGATTTCTCCTCTGTTGTTTTTTATTTTTTTCATTTGGGTCCTCTCTCTCTTTTTCTCGATGAGTCTGCTTAATAGCTTGTTGATTTTTTTTTTTTTTCAAAAAACCAGCTTCTGGAATTATTGATTTTTTGAATTGTAGTTTGAGTCTCTAAGTTTTTAGTTCTGCTCTGATATTAATGAATTCCTTTCTTCTACTTGCTCTGGGCTTTGCTTGTTGTTGCTCCTCTAGTTCTTGTAGGTTTACTGTTAGGTTGTTTGTATATGCTTATTCTGACCTTTTTAGGTAGGCCTGTATTTCTATGAATTTCCCTCTGAGGACTGCTTCTGCTGTGTGCCATAGTTTTTGGCTATTGTGTATTCATTGTCATTTTTTTCCAGAAAATTTTTGATTTCATCTTTGATCTCATGGTGTACCCATTAATTGCTTAAAAGTATGTTATTCAGTCTCCATGAGTTAGAGTGTTTTTGTTTTTTTCCCTTGAGATTAGTTTCTAGTTTCAAACCATTGTGATCTGAGAAGATGCTTGGTATGATTTCCATTTCCCTGTATTTGTGGAGGCTTGTCTTGTGATCTACCATGTGGTCTATCTTTGTGAATGTTCCATGTGCACTTAAAAAGAATGTATGTTTTGCCTTTTTTAGGGGGAAAGGTTCTGTATATATCAGACAGGTCCATTTCCTCTAGATTATTGTTCAATACTGCAATATCCTTGGTATTTTTTTTGTTTGTTTGTTTGGAAGATCTGTCCATTGTTGATAATGGGGTATCAAAATCCCCTACTATTAGTGTATTGTTGTCTACATCCTTCTTGAAGTCCTCCAAGATTTTCTTTGTGTACTTGGGAGCTTCTATGTGGATGCATATATGTTTACCAGCATTATATCTTGATGGATTATTCTCTTAAGTATATAAAATGCCCTTCTTTGTCTCTTTTTATGGCCTTCATTGTAAAATCTATTTTGTCTGAAATCAGTATTGCTACTGCAGCCTTTTTTTTTCATGTCCATTTGCTTGATATATATTTTGCCATCCCTTCACTTTCAATCTGTGGCGATCTTTTGTTCTGATGTGGGTCTCTTGAACACAGCATACATGTGGCTCATGTTTTTTTAATCCATTCAGATACCCTATGTCTTTTGATTAAAGCATTCAATCTGTTTACATTTAAGGTTATTATTGATTGATACTTATTTATTGCCATTTCCCCCGTTTGTACCTGTATTCCTCTCTGTCTCTTTCTGTTTTTTCATTTTTTTAAAAAGCAGTCCCTTAAGCATTTCTTACAGTGCTGGTTTTGTAGAGATGTATTCTTTTAGTCTTATTTTGTCTGGGAAACTCCTTATTTATCCTTCCCTTTTGAATGAGAGACTTGCTGGTCAGAGTATTGTTGATTGCTGTCTTTTGTTTCCCATTACCTGGAATATGTTTTGCCATTCCCTTCTGGCTTGTATTGTTTTTTGAATACTCATCTTAGAACCTTAATTGAGCCCCCTTATATGTTATTAGCTGTTTCTCCCTTGATGCTTTTAGGATTCTCTCTTTGTCTTTGAAATTTGCTATTTTAATTATAATGTGTGTTGGAGTGGGTCTGTTTTGATTCATCCTCATTGGGACCTTCTGTGCTTTCTGAACTTGAGTAACATTTTCACTCATCATGTTAGGGAAGTTTTCTATTACTACTTTTTTGAATAGGTTTTTCTTTCTTTGTTTCTCTTGTCCTTCTGGTATCCCTATGATATGGATACTATTGTGATTCATGTTGTCCTGCAGCTGTCTTAAAACCTCTTCATTCTATTTCAGAACCAGCCAGTGGGCTGAGGTTGGCTATGGGCAATGGCAGGTTTTCTCAGAGGGGTGGCTCTAACTGGAAACAGCTTCAGGCTCCCTGGCGAATAGAAATCTGAGCAGTGAAGTGTGGAAAGTGAGTGAAAACTCCAGAGGGAATGAGGAATTGAACTCCTCCATGGGAGGGACTGTATGAGAGGCACACTCCAGAGGCTAAGAGAGAGGAACCACCTCCTGGGGCCAAAGGTGAAGTAGGAGAGACCCACTTTGAGCAGGAGTGCAAGAGCAGGGAAGTGCACCATCCAGGGTGCTGCTGCACCACCTGGGGAGAGGGCAGCTTGGAGACTGAGCAAGAAGGGTGGCCCAAACCCGTGCACCCACACTGGAGCAGAGGCTACCAAGAAAATTCAAAACTGGATGCCAGGAACTTGCTGCTGGTACAACTGGTGTACCCATTGCAGGTGACAAAAACCTCCTGAAAAGCTGGAAGGGGTGGGGTAACCTTCACTGGCAGACTGTGCTGTGGACCCCCTGGAGAGCCAGGTACCCATTGCAGAGATATTGGTGAAAACCTCTTCAAAGAGCTGGACTGCTTGGAGGGCTAGCCTTCACTGGCAAACAACCTGTGTGGCCCCCAGGGAGCCTGGTGCTCTTTGAAAACAGGGGATACTTCCTCCAAGAGCTGCAAGTGGAGGGCCAGCCATCACAGGAGCAAAGGAAGTTGCAGGCCACCCTCCATTGGAACCAGGTGCCCAACACAGGCAGGACCCCCTCGAGGAGCTGGAGGGGGAGAAGTAGCCATCGACATCACATAAGCACCCTGCAGGCCTTCACACAGAACCAGTGAGGGAAGAAAAGGCCCCAAAATGCAGGCAGTGTAGAAACCCAGCCAGGCTACTAGAGGCTAAGCCTAACAGGGGACTGGCACTCAGAATCAGCCCTGACTGTGACAGCCATAGGGCCTGCCACTCCAAGACCACACAGTTTGACTGTAGACTGCAAAGACTTGATCAAGAAAAAGAGGTAGACTCAGGAAATAGATCACTGCTAATCTCAAAAACCTGTTACACCAAGAGCTACATGAGCTATTAATCCCTAACATATCCCTTTCAAAAGTTACTTCCAACCCTCACAATTAGTGCATTTTAAGTAAATACTGTTTATATCATAGTGTATCACAATTCCCATATTTTTATTCGTCCCTTATCTCAGTCCACCTAACTACCCAAGACCCTCCTCCTACTCTTGTTTTAAAGTCTACTCACTCTCTAGTCCTCAATCTAAGTATTCCTCCTCTCCCCAGTGGCTTAAACACCCCCTTTTTTTATGGGTGGGGTACTAGGGTCTACACATTCTTTTTTTCTGTTAAAAGAACACGGGTCATGGCTCCACTTTGACCAATCAGTGCTCATTGAGGGTGGACAGAGAGTTAGATGCAGCAACTATATATATATGCTTATACTGTTCACTCACACTTGAGGCATTCTGATTTCCCCCTTCCTTATTTCTATATAAGAGATAAGTTGGCTTTCTCCTATTTCTGCTATCTTTGCTACTCCTTTGAACCCTTCAAAATTATCTATACTTTAGTCAACTTAATCATTTCCCCCCTCATATAACAGTCTTATCATATCTACATCTTTATCATAACTGGCTAAGTTGCAGCTGAGGGTGTAATTAAAAGTGGCGGTTACCTTGGAGGGTATGGGTATATAGCTAGGTTCATAGGCAGTTGAAATGGGGATTAAAGGAGAAAGATATCTCTGAAGGTGTGGTTATTTTGCCTGGATTGGTGGTTCTGTCTTAGGAGCAGCTCAAAAATAGTGTATAAGAGGGGATAGAAGGAGGGTCCCTTCACCAACCAACTGGAGGGAAAGGAACAACACATAAAACAAATCCAAAATACAATGAGACAGCCCATGTTAATGACATAGAAGCCACTCCAAGAGCAACAAGTTGAGGAAATCTAGGAGACTGCAACACTGAACTCCACAAATCTCTTAACACAGAAGGGTGCTTCATGAAGGCAAGGAATCAAAGCAGATTAATACAAGGCAAAAATAAGCAACAACAGACACCAAAAATGGGGGGGAGGGAATCAGTCCACCACCAAAACAAAGGGAGGAATCCCCAGAAAGATCACAAAATGAAACAGAGGCAAAAAACTATTACATATGGAATTCAAACAATGATGATAGAGAAGCACAAAGAGCTCACACAGCTGAAAGAAAACTATAAACAACTCTAGGGGAACTACAAAAAACTCCAGGGAAGATACAAGGAACTTACTCAGAGCAAATAATCTTTTAAAAAGGACTTAGAAACTATCAGTAAGAGCCAGGAGAAAATGAAGAATACAATTTCTGAATTGAAGAATACAGTAGAAAGAATCAACAGTAGGCTAGAGGAAGCAGAGGATCAGCTCACCAAGCTGGAGGACAATGTATAAGAATATTCCAAGACAGTGCAACTGAATGAAAAAAGCCTGAACACAAATGAAGAGGTGTTAAGAGAGCTGCAGGAAAACATAAAACACAATACTATCAGTATCACAGGGATACCAAAAGAAGAAGAGAGACAAGGAATGGAAAACCTGTTAAAAAAAAATACTGGTAGAAAACTTCCCTAACATGATTAGTTAAAACTTTACTGAAGTTCAGGAAGCACAGAGGGTCCCAATAAAGATGAATCCAAAAAAACCCACTTCAAGACACAGTTTAATTAAAATTTCAAAGACAAAGAGATAATCCTAACAGCATCAAGAGAGAAACAGCAAATAACATATAAGGAGGATCTGATGAGGTTATCAAATAATTATTCAAAAGAAACAATACAAGCCAGGAGGGAATCACAAAAAATATTCCAAGTAATGGGAAACAAAAACCTGCAACCAAGAATACTCTACCCAGGAAGACTATCATTCAAAATGAAAGGAGAAATAAGGAGTTTTCCACACAAAAGAAGACTGAAAGAATACATCTCTACCAATCTAGTATTGCAAGACATTCTAAACAGTTTGCTTAAAAAGGAAGAAGAAGAAGAAGAAGAAACAGAGAGAGACAAAGAGGAATACAGGCACAAAGGGGGATAATGGCAATAAATAAGTATCAATCAATAATAATCTTAAATGTAAATGGATTCAATGTGCCAATCAAAAGACATAGGGTAGCTGAATAGATTAAAAAACATGAGCCACATATATGCTGTCTTCAAGAGACCCACATCAGAACAAAATATCAACACACATTGAAAGTGAAGGGATGGAAAAATATATATCAAGCAAATGGACATGAAAAAAGGGCTGGAGTAACAATACATATTTCAGACAAAATAGATTTTATGTTGAATGGATAAAAAGAGATAAAGAAGGACATTTCATAATAATTAAGAGAACAATCCATCAAGAAGAAGTAACTCTGGTAAACATATATGCACCCAATGTAGTAGCTTTGAAATATATAAGGAAAATCTTGGAGGACTTCAAGAAGGATACAGATAGCAATACATTAATAGTAGGGGATTTTAATACCCCACTATCAACAATAGATAGATATTCCAAACAAAACATCACCAAGGATATTGTGGCATTGAACAACACTCTAGAGGAAATGGACCTAACTGATACATACAGAACTTTTCAGCCCAAAGAGGCAAAATACACATCCTTTTCAAATGCTCATGGAACATTCTCAAAGATAGACCACATGGTAGGTCACAAGACAAATCTCTACAAATACAGGAAAACTAAAATTATACCAGGCATCTTCTCAGATCACAATGGCTTGAAACTAAAAACCAATCTCAAGGGGAAAAAACAAAAACACACTAACTCATGGAGACTGAATAACATGCTTTTAAGTAATGAATGGGTTAACAATGAGATCAAAGATGAAATCAAAAAGTTCCTGGAAACTAATTACAATTAATATACAATGGCCCAAAACCTATGAGACACAATAAAGGCAGTCCTCAGTGTGAAATTCATAGCAATACAGGCCTACCAAAAAGGTCATAATAAGCTTATACAAACAGCCTAACCATAAAGTAGCAAGAACTAGAGGAGCAATAACAAACAAAGCCCAGAGCAAGTAGAAGGAAGGAAATCATCAAGATCAGAGCAGAACTAAATAACTGAGAGACTCAAACTACAATTTGAAGAATCAACAAGTCCAGGATCTGGTTCTTTGAAAAAATAAACATTATCAACAAGCCTTTAATCAGACTAATCAAGAAAAAAGAGAGGACCCAAATAAACAGAATCAGAAATGACAGAGGAGAAATCACACCTGATACTTCAGAAATACAAAAGATTATCAGAAATTACTATAAACAACTATATGACAAGAAATATGACAACCTGGGTGAAATGGACACATTTCTGGAAATGTATAATCTACCAAAACTGAATCCAGAAGAAGCAGAAATCCTGATTAGGTCAATAACAACTAGTGAAATTGAAGAAGTAATCCAAAATCTCCCAAAGCACAAAAGCCCTGCACCAGATGGCTACAGAGGTGAATTCTACGAAACATTTACAGAAGAACTAACTCCTATACTTGTCAACCTATTCCAAAAAATCCAAGAAAAGGGAAGACACCCAAGCTCTTTCTATGAGGCCAATATTATTCTTGTCCCAAAACCAGGGCAAGACACAACTAAGAAAGAAAACTACAGGCCAATATTTCTGATGAACATAGATGCTAAGATTCTCAACAAAACATTGGTCAACCAGATCCAGTAGTCAATTAAAAAGATCATACACCATGGTCAAGAGGGTTCCATCCCATTGATGCAAGGATGACCCAACATTCACAAATCAATAAATTCAATAAATTTCATTTAAAAATGAAAGAGAAAAACCATATGATCATATCAGTAGATGCTGAAAAAGCATTTGATAAAGTACAGCAACCATTTATGATAAAAAACCCTCAGGAAAATGGGAATAAAGGGAGCATACCTCAACATCATAAAGGCCATCTATGAACAACCTGAACCCAACATCATACTTAACAGACAAAAACTAAAAGCTTTCCCCCTAAAATCAGGAACAAGACAAGGCTGTCCACTTTCTCCACTTCTGTTCAACATCTTCTTGGAACTTCTAGCCATAGCCATCAGAGAAGAACAAGGAATAAAAGGTACCCAAATTAGAAATGAGGAAGTCAAACTCATTATTTGCAGATGATATGATAGTGTATGGACCAAACCCAATAGGCTCCACCAAAAACTCATCCTAATAAGCAAATTTAGCAAAATAGCTGGATATAAACTCAATATCCAGAAATCAAAAGCATTTTTGGATACCAATAATAAAACATCAGAAATACAAGTGAGAAAATAAGTCCCATTTACCATAGAAAGAAGAAAAATAAAGCACCTAGGAATCAACTTAACTAAGGAGGTAAAGGACCTGTACTCAGAAAACTACAGAACATTGAAGAAAGTAATTAAGGAAGATACAAATAAATCAAAGTATATACCATGTATATGGATGGGAAGAATGAACATCATTAAAATGTCCATACTACCCAAAGCAATCTATAGATTCAGTGCAATCCCAATTAAAATACCAATGACAGACTTCACAGAAATAGAAAAAATACTTCAAAAATTTATATGGAGCCATGGCTGGTAGCACAGTGGATAAGGTGCCAGCCTTCAAACCCAAAGGTCGCAGATTCGATTCCCCAGCCAGGGCATATAACCAGGTTGCAAACCAGGTCTCCAGTCAGGTCCGTGGCTGGAGGTAGGTGAAAAGCAACCATACATTGATGTGTCTCTCTCCCTCTCTGCCTCTCTCCCTTCCTCTCTTTCTAAAAATAATGAAATAAAATCTTTAAATAAATTTATATGGAGCTAAAAAACTACCCACAAATAGCCACAGCAGTCTTGAGAAAGAAGAACAAGGTAGAAGGAATCACAATACCAGACATCAATCTATACTACAAGGCTACTATCATCAAAACTGTCTGGTACTAGCATCAGAATAGACATATAGATCAATGGAAGAAATTAGAGAGCCCAGAAATAAACCCAGGACTCTATGGTCAATTAATATTTGACAAAGGGAGAAGGAACATAAAATGGAGTAAAAAAAGTCTCTTCAACAAATGGTGTTGGGAGAACTGGACAGGGACATGCAAAATAATTAAACTAGACCACCAACTTACACCATACACAAGAATAAACTCAAGATGGATAAAGGACTTAAACATAAGCAGTGTCACCATAAAGGTCCTGGAGAAAAATATAGGCAGTAAAATTTTTGATATCCTATGCAGAAATATGTTTACTGATACTTTACCAAGGGCAAAGGAAATAAAAGAACAAATCAACAAATGGGACTCTTTCAAACTGAAAAATTTCTGTTCAGCTAAAGAAAACACCAGCAAAATTCAAAGAGAACCAACTGAATCGGAAAACATATTTGCCAATGGTGCCTCAGGCAAGGGTTTGATATCCAAAATATATAAAATCTAATGCAAGTTAACACCAGGGAGACAGACAGCCCAGTTTAAAAATGGGCAAAGAACCTGGACAGAGAACTCTCTGAGGGAGACATACAAAGGTCCCAAAGGCATATGAAGAGATACTCAATATCACCAGCCATCAGAAAGTTGGAAATAAAAACCACAATAAGATACCACCTCACACCTGCGAGAATGGCAATCATCAACAAATCAACAAACAACAAGTGTTGGTGAGGATGTGGGGAAAAGGGAACCCTGGTGCACTGTTGGTGAGATTGCAGGCTGATGCAGCCACTATGGAAAACAGTATGGAGTTTCCTTCAAAAACTAAAAGTGCAACTGCTTTTTGATCCAGCAATTCCACTACCAAGGCTATACCTGAAGAACCTATGTACCCCTATGTACATAGCAGGGCTAGTTACAATAGCCAAGTACTGGAAACAGCCTAAGTGCCCATCAGTGGAAGATTGGATCAAAAAACTTGGGTACATTTGCCCAATGTAATACTACACAACAGAAAGAAGGAACTCCTACCCTTTGCAACAACATGGATGGAACTACAAAGTATTATGCTTAGTGAAATAACTCATTCAGTGAAAGACAAATACCATATATTCTCACCCATTATAGGACAATAGTGAACAAAACAAACAAATTAGCAAAACAGAACCAGATACATGATTACAATGACTAGATCTCCAGTAGGCAGAGGGGAGTGGTGAAGAGGAAGCAAAGAACGGGAGAAGTTTAGTCAAGTAACTATTATGGAAGAACTGTGGGCATGGACAACAAGTGGAACTGACTTTGGTGGGGCATGAATGGGTGTGGAAGGGGACAGAGGGGAGTAAAAAGGTGCTGGATGTAAAACAACAACAATAAAATTTAATTAACGACAACGAAGTAACCGAAGTACCCCTATGTTCATAGCAGCACTATTTAGCATAGGCAAGTGCTGGAAACAGCATAAGTGCCCATCAGTAGATGATTGGATGAAAAAACTTGGGTACATTTACAAAAGGGAATACTACACAGCAGAAAGAAAGAAGGAACTTTTAACATTTGCAACAACATGGATGCAACTAGAAAGTATTATTCTTAGTGAAATAAGCCAGTCAGTGAAAGACAAATACCATATGATCTCACCTATTTCAGGACAATAATTAACAAAGCAAACTAATAAGCAAAACAGAACCAGATACATGAGTACAATGAATAGATCTCCAGTGAGAAGAGGGGAGGGGGAAGGTGGGAGGGTAGAGGAGGAAGGAAAGAAGGGAAGAAGTTTAGTCAAGGAACTATTATGGAAGAACCATGGACATGGACAATAAGTGGGATTGACTTTGGTGAGGAGTGGGTGGGTGGGGAAGGGGACAGAGGGAAGGAAAAGGGGATGGATTTAATAAAAAACAATAAAATTAAATTAAAAAAATAAAGAAACGAATTTCACACACACACACACACACAAAATGTTCTTCATTCTTGTTCAGCCTTTTTTCATTCATTTGCACTGTCTTGGAATACTTTTCTACATTGTCATCCAGCTTGCTGATCTGATCCTCTGCTTCCTCTAGCCTGTTGTTGATTCCTTCTATTGTATTCTTCAACTCAGCAATTGTATTCTTCATTTCCTTCTGTTTCTTACTGATAGATTCTCTGTCTTTTTTTTTTTTTTTTAAGATTTTATTTCATTATTTTTAGAAAGAGGGGAAGGGAGAAAGGCAGAGAGGGAGAGAGACATCAATGTATGGTTGCTTTTCACCTGCCTCCAGCCACAAACCTGACTGGAGACCTGGTTTGCAACCTTGTTATGTGCCCGGGCTGGGGAATCGAACCTGCGACCTTTGGGTTCGCAGGCCGGCACCTTATCCACTGTGCTACCAGCCAGGGCTCTGTCATTTTTAATGCTGGTCTAGTTCTCAGTAAGTTCCTTGTAGCTTCCCTGGAGTTCTTCATAGTTGCTCTGGAGTTGTTTGTAGTTTACTTTGAACTGGCTGAGCTCATTGAGCTTCTCTATCATCATTATTTTGAATTCCATATCTGATAGTTTGCTTGCCTCTGTTTCATTTAGTGATCCTTTGGGGGATTCCTCCTTTCCTTTTGGTGATGGACTATTTCTTTTTCTTTCCATTTTTAGGTTTCATTGTAATTTAATCAGACTGTGATCAGCTGCCAGGCTAAGGAACTGCTAGGCTGGAAGCATTGATTTATTTATAATCCTATTGGCCTGTGATCCACCACCAGGCTCAGATGCAGCTTGGGGTGACAAATTCAGTTGTAAATCAATAAATCAGCCACCAGCTTAGGTGTAGCCTGGTGGGATAGATTCAAATGTAGATCAATGAATCTGTCGTTAGCTGCCAGGCTCCGGCACCACTGGGCTAGGCAGCGAGATCTGATTGTAATCCAATGAATCTATGTTTGGCCATCAGGCTCAGGAGCTGCTGGGCTAGACCGCAAAGTTCAATTGTAATCCAATGAATCTGTGATTAACCACCAGGCTCAGGTGATGCTGGGCTCAACTGAAAGTTTCTATTGTAATCCAATGTATTTGTAATCAGCTGCCTGTCTAAGGGGCCACTGGGCTAGACTGAAAGATTCAATTGTGATCCAATGAGTTTGTGGCCAGCCGCCAGGCCCAGGGGCCACTGGGCAGGACAAACCAACTCAGTTTTGGTGAAGTAGCTTCTTCTGTTTGTTCTTAGTTATAAGGCTTCTCTTTAGCTATTGTTCAGTTGGTTATTCCAGATGACTTCTCTACAATTTAGTTGTAATTTCAGATTGATCCTGGGAGGAGGCTAATGTAGCTTCCACTTCTCTGCCATCTTTGATCCTCTGTCCACAATTCCTTTAAATGTAAATGGATTAAATTCTTCAAACAAAATTCATAGAGTAACTGAATGGATAGAAAGCAAAACCCAACTATATACTGCCTACAGGAGACTCACTTCAGCTTTAAATACACACACAGACTAAAATGAAAGCGATAGGAAAATATATTCCATACAAGTGGGAAAGAAGGAAGCAGAGATAGCTAAACTTATATCAGTCGAAATAGACTTTGTCAAAAATTATAGCAAGAGACAAAGAAGGTCATTACACAATGGCAAAGTGGCCAATTCATCAAGAAGATGTAACAATTATAAATACACATTCACCCAATATCAAAGCACCTAAATACATTAAACAAATGTTAATGTATTTGATAGAAGATATATATAGTAATGTGGTAATAGTAATGGATTTCAATACTCATATGTTGAATCTAATGGAACTAACAAACAAAATAATGACAGACCATAGATAGAGAGCAAGATGACAGCTATGAGGGTGGAGGGATTGAGCAAAAATAACTCATGGATTGATTCCCAGTCAGGGACATACCCAGGTTGCAGGCCAGGTCCCCAGCTGGAGGCAGGTGTAAAAGGCAGCCATACATTGATGTTTCTGTCCCTTTCTTCCTCCCT
This sequence comes from Noctilio leporinus, assembly GCA_004026585.1. Taxonomy (NCBI): domain Eukaryota; kingdom Metazoa; phylum Chordata; class Mammalia; order Chiroptera; family Noctilionidae; genus Noctilio; species Noctilio leporinus. The sequence continues at coordinate 27,156 of PVIW01010540.1, forward strand.
CTCTTTCCTTCTCTCTAAAACTAATGAATAAAATCATTTTTAAAAAGGACTCATGGACATGGACAACAGTTTGTTGATTGTGAAAGAAGGTATAAAAGGGTTAAATGGTAAGGCAAAAAATACAATAAAAATAGAAAGTGACCCTGGCTGGAGGGACAGTGGATAAGCACTGGCATGCAAATCCAAAGGTTGCTGGTTTAATTCACAGCCAGGGCACATAACCAGCTTGCAAGCCAGGTCTCCAGCCAGGTCTGTGGCTGGAGGCAGGTGAAAGGCAACCATACGTTAATGTCTCTCTCCCTCTCTGCCTCTCTCCCTTCCCCTCACTCTAAAAATAATAAATAACATCTTTAAAAAAATAAAAAATGAATGGGTACCCTAGAAAGAAAATCAATGCAAAAACATTGGACTTGAACTATACTTCAGATTTTATTTATTTTATTTTATTCTATGTATTTTAAAGATTTTATTTATTATTTCCAGAAAGAAAGGAAGAGAGAGAGGCAGAAAGGGAGAGAAACAGAGAAACATCAATGTATGGTTGCCTTTCACCTGCCTCCAGCTACAGAGCTGGCTGGAGACCTGGCTTGCAACCTGGTAATGTGCCCTGGCTGGGGAATCAAACCAGTGACCTTTGGGTTCGCAGGCCAACACCTTATCCACTGTGCTACCATCCAAGGTTATACCTCAGATTTTAAAAAGCTGGCAGATGTATATACAGAACATTTTATCTAACAGCAGTAGAATACATATTCTTCTCAAGCACACATGGAATATTCTCCAGGACAGATTATATGTTATGTCATAAAACAAGTCTTAGTAAATTTAAAATTGAAATCATACCAAGTGTCTTTTCTGACCACACTGGGTATGAAAGTAAAAATTTATAACAGGTGAAAAACTAGAAAATTCATCAAGATGTGGAAATTACACAACACACTTCCTAACAACCAATGAACCAAAAGAGAAACCAAAAGGGCAAAAAATATCTTAAAACAAGCAAACATGGAAACACAACATACCACAACTTATGCAATATAGCAAAAGCAGTTCTAAAATGGAAATCAATAGTAGCAATAAACAGCTATATTAGGGAAAACCTCAAATAACTAACTTAATTTTACACCTCATGGAACTAGGAAAAGAAGAACAAACTAAGCCCAAAGTTAGCAAAAGGAAAAAAATAACAAACAGCAGAGCACAAAGAAATGAAAGAGATCAGAAAAACAATAAAATGATTAATAAAAATTAAGAGCTCTTCTTTTTAATTTTATTTATTATTTTTTAGAGAGAGGAGTAGGGACAGAGGCAGAGAAGGAGTGAGACATCAATGTATGGTTGCCTTTTGCCTGCCACAGCCACAGAGCTACCTGGAGTACTGGTGTGCAACCTGGTTATGTGCCCTGGCTGGGAATCAAACCAGCAACCTTTGGATTTGCAGGCTGGCTCTTTATCCACTGTGCCACCAGCCAGGGATACTAAGAGATCTTTTAAAAAAAGATAAAAATTGAGATCAAAGATGGCAACAGAGTAGAGAGCAGTGCTGATGGTGTTCTCGAGTACCAGAGCAGCTAGAGGACAGGATAGGGAGCGCGAGGCATCTTCAGGTCCCTAAGAATTGCAGTGGTCAGCATCTGGACTTAGGGGAGCACAGCCCAGAGGAAGCGGAGACCTGCAGGACAACAGGTCCACAATACAACCAGACACCCCAAATAAAGAACACACCAAGAACAACAAGTGGAGAAAATCTGGGAGACTGCAACATTGAACTCCACAAATCATCTATCACAGAAGGGTGCTCAACTAAGGAAAGGAAGCAAAGCAGGTTAATCCAAGAAAAAAAAAAAAATAAAAATAAAAATAAAAAGCAAGTAACAACAGACAGCCAAAATGGGGAAAAAAAGAATCAGTCCATCACAAAAAGGAAAGGAAGAATCCCTAGAAAGACCACAAAATGAAACAGAGGCACCTGAAATATCAGATAAGGAATTCAAAAGAATGATGATAGAGAAGCTCAATGAGCTCAGCCACATCAAAGACAACTATAAACAACTCCAGGAGAACTACAAAGAACTCCAGGGAAGTTACAAGGAACTTACTGACAGCTATAACAGCATGAAAAAGGACATAGAAACTAACAATAAGTGCCAGGAGGAAATGAAGAATACAATTTCTGAATTGAACAATACAGTAGAAGGAATCAACAGTAGGCTAGAGGAAGTAGAGGAACAGACCAGCAAGTTGGAAGATAATGTAGACAAATACTCCAAGACAGTACAGGAGAATAAAAAAAGGCTAAACAAGATTGAAGAGGGTTTAAGAGAGCTGCAGGACAACATGAAACGTAACAACATCCATATCATAGGGATACCAGAAAGAGAAGAGAAACAAGGAATGGAAAGCCTGTTCAAAAAAGTCATGATAGAATATTTCCCTAACATGATGAGTGAAAACATTAATCAAGTTCAGGAAGCATAGAGGGTCCCAACAAAAATCAACACAAACAGACCAACACCAAGGCACTTTATTATTAAAATGGATAATTTCAAAGACAAAGAGAGAATCCTAAAAGCATCAAGAGAGAAATGACAAATAACATATAAAGGGGCTTCAATAAGGCTATCAAATGATTATTCAACAGAAACAATTCAAGCCAGAAGGGAATGGCAAAAAATATTTCAAGTAATGGTAAACAAAGGCCTCCAACCAAGAATACCCAGCAAGTCTCACAATCAAGATAGAAGGGGAAATAAGGAGTTTCCCAGATGAAAAAAGACTAAAAGAACACATCTCTACCAAACCAGCATTGCAAGAAATGGTAAAGGGTCTGCTTTAAAAATAAGTAAATAAATAAAATGAAGAAACAGAGAAAGCCAAAGAGGAATACAGATACAAAGGGAGAAAATGGCAATGAATAAGTATCAATCAACAATAACCTTAAATGTAAATGAATTAAATGCACCAATCAAAAGACATAAGGTAGCCAAGAGGAAAAGACAACATGATCCACATATATGCTGTCTTCAAGAGACCCACCACAGAACAAAAGATCGACACAGATTGAGAGTGAAGGGTTGAAAAAATATATATCAAGCAAATGGACACGAAAAAAAGCTGGAGTAGCAATACTGATTTCAGACAAAATAGATTTTACAATGAAGGCCATAAAAAGGAACAAAGATGGACATTTCATAATACTTAAGGGAACAATCCATCAAGACAAAATAACTCAGGTAAACATATACGCACCCAACATAGCAGCTCCGAAATATATAAGGAAAATCTTAGAGGACTTTAAGAAAGATATAGACAGCAACACACTAACAGTAGGGGAATTTAATACCCCACTATCAACAATGGACAGAATTCCAAACAAAAAATCCCCAGAGATGTTGTGGCATTGAACAACACTCTAGAGGAAATGGACCTAACTGAGGTATACAGAGTCTTTTACCCCAAAGAAGCAAAATACACATTCTTTTCAAATGCACATGGATCATTCTCTTAGACCACATGGTATATCACAAGACAAGCCTCCACAAATACAGGAAAATTGAAATTATACAAAGTATCTTCTCAGATCACAATGGCTTGAAACTAGAAACCAATCTCAATGGAAAAACCCAAAAATTCTCTAACTCATGGAGATTGAAAAACATGCTCTTAAGCAATGAAGGGGTCAACAATGAGATCAAAGATGAAATAAAAAAGTTCCTGGAAACAAATGACAATGAACACACAACAGCCCAAAACCTATGGGATACAGCAAAGGCAGTTCTCAGGGGGAAATTTATAGCAATACAGGCCTTCCAAAAAAGGTTACAAGAAGTTAATAAAAACAACCTAACCACAAAGCTGCAAGAACTAGAGGAGCAACAACAAACAAAGCCCAGAGCAAGTAGAAGGAAGGAAATCATCAAGATTTCCTTGATGAACTAAATAACTCAGAGATTCAAACTACAATTCAAAGAATCAACAGGTCCAAAGGCCGGTTCTTTGAAAAAATAAACAAAATTGACAAGCCCTTATCCAGACTCATCAAGAAAAAGAGAGAGAGGACCCAAATAAATAGAATCAGAACTAAAAGAGGAGACATCACAACTGATGTCACAACAAAAGATTGTAAAATATTACTACAAACAACTATATGACAAAAAATATGACAACCTGGATGAAATGGACACATTTCTTGAAATGTATAATCTACCAAAACTGAACCCAGAAGAAGCAGAAAGCCTGAATACACCAATATCAACTAGTGAAATTAAAGAAGTAATCCAAAATCTCCCAAAGCACAAAAGCCCTGGACCAGATGGCTACACAGGTGAATTTTACCAAACATTTAAAGAACTAACTCCTATCCTTCTCTAACTATACCAAAAAATACAGGAAGAGGGAAGACTCCCAAACTCTTTCTATGAGGCCAATATTATTCTAATCCCAAAACCAGGGCAAGACACAACTAAGAAAGTAAGCTACAGGCCAATATCTCTGATGAACATACATGCTAAAATTCTCAACAAAATATTGGCCTACCAGATTCAGCAGTATATTACAAAGATCATACACCATGATCAAGTGGGTTTCATCCCAATGCTTCAAGGATGGTACACCATTCATAAATCAATAAATGTAATACACCACATCAACAAATTGAAAGATAAAAATCATGTGATGATATCAATAGATGCTGAAAAACCATTTGGTAAAATACAGCAACCATTTATGATAAAAACCCTCAGCAAAATGGGAATAGAGGGAGCATACCTCAAAATCATAAAGGCCATCTATGAGCAACCTGAAGCCAACATCATACTTAATGGACAAAAACTGAAAGCTTTCCCCCTAACATCAGGAACGAGACAAGGCTACCCACTTTCTCCGCTTCTACTCAACATTGTCTTGGAAGTTCTAGCTATAGCCATCAGAGAAGAAAAGGAATCAAAGGGATCCAAATTGGAAAGGAGGAAGTCAAACTGTCATTATTTGCAGATGATATGATGGTGTACATACAAAACCCGATTGGCTCCACCAAAAACTTACTCTACCTAATAAGCAAATTTAGCAAAATCGCTGGGTATAAAGTCAATATCCAGAAATCAAAAGCATTTTTGTATACCAATAATGAAACAACAGAAATAGAAGCGAAAAAAACAAATCCCATTTACCATAGCAACAAGAAAAATAAAGTACCTAGAAATGAACTTAACTAAGGAGGTAAAAGACCTGTACTCAGAAAACTACAGAACAATGAAGAAAGAAATCAAGGAAGACACAAATAAATGGAAGCATATAGCATGTTCATGGATGGGAAGAATGAACATCATTAAGATGTCCATACTATGCAAAGCATTCTACATATTCTATGCAATCCCAATTAAAATACCAATGAAAGACTTCACAGAAATAGAAAAAATACTTAAAACATTTATATGCAGCCAAAACTGCCCACAAATAGCCACAGCAATCTTGAGAAAGAAGAACAAGATAGGAGGAATCACTATACCGGACTTCAAACAATACTACAAGGCTACTGCCATCAAAACAGCATGGCACTGGCATAAGAATAGACATATAGATCAATGGAACAGAATAGAAAGCCCAGAAATTAACCCAGGACTCTATGGTCAACTAATATTTGACAAAGGGGGAAGGAACATCCAATGGAGTCAAAACAGTCTCTTCAACAAATGGTGTTGGGAGAACTGGATAGCAACATGCAAAAAGATAAAACTAGACCACCAACTTACACCATACACCAAAATAAACTCAAGATGGATAAAGGATTTAAACATAAGCAGTCCCACCATACAGGTCCTGGAGAAAAATATAGGCAGTAAACTTTCAGATATCCTACGCAGAAATATGTTTACTGATACTTCACCAAGGGCAAAGGAAATAAAAGAATGAATCAACAAATGGGACTACATCAAATTGAAAAGTTTCTGTTCAACTAAAGAAAATATCAGCAAAATTCAAAGGGAACCAACTGTATGGGAAAACATAATTGCCAATGATACCTCAGGCAAGGGTCTGATCTCCAAAATATATAAAGAACTAATGCGACTCAACACTAGGGAGACAGACAGCCCAATTTAAAAATGGGCAAAGGACCTAAACAGACAACTCACTGAGGAAGATATACAAAGGGCCCAGAGGCATATGAAAGAATACTCAACATCACTTGTCATCAGAGACATGCAAATTAAAACCACAATAAGATACCACCTCACACCTCTCAGAATGGCAATCATCAACAAATCAACAAACAACAAGTGTTGGCGAAGGTGTGGGGCAAAGGGAACCCTCATACACTGTTGGTGGGAATGTAGTTTGGTGTAGCCACTGTGGAAAACAGTATGGGGTTTCCTCAAAAAACTAAGAATGGAACTGCCTTTTGATCCAGCAATTCCACTACTTGGACTATTCCCAAAGAATCCTGCAACAGCAATTCATAAGAACCTATGTACACCTATGTTCATAGCAGCACTATTTACAATAGCCAAGTGCTGGAAACAGCCTAAGTGTCAATCAGTGGATGATTGCATCAAAAAACTTTGCTACATTTACACAATGGAATTCTATATAGCAAAAAGAAAGAAAGAACTCATACCCTTTGCCACAACATGGATGGAACTGGAGAGTATTATGCTTAGTGAAATAAGCCAGTCAGTGAAGGACAAATATCATATGATCTCACCCATTCCAGGACAATAATGAACAAAACTAACAACAAGGAAAACAGAACCAAATATATGAATACAGTGAATAGGCTTTCAGTGGTCAGGGGTAAGGTGTTGGGGGGAGGCGGGAGGCAGAGGCAAGGAAGGGGAGCAGTTTAGACAAGAACCTAGTATAAAGGAACCATGGACATGGACAATAGGTGGGATTGACTTTGGGGGGAATGAGTGGGTGGGGAGGGGGACAGAGGGGAGCAAAATGGGGATGGATGTAATACAACAACAATAAAATTTTAAAAAAAGATAAAAATTGACAAAATTTAAGTTAGATAAAAGAAGAGAAAAATGTTAAATATATAAAATCATAAATGAAAGGAGTAATTCCTAGAATAAATGTTTGTGTCTATAATCAACAAAATCAAGTGTTTTTAGAAAATTAATTTGTTATAAATTTGTATTAGATTAAGAATCATTTCAAAAAGGATGCAGAAGCAATGTAGCAAGAAGCTAGCACCTGTAAACTTAGTTAAGATAACTGGTTGGGCTGGGGACCAAGAAAAGGACAATGTTTACTGTATGAAGAAATCTTAAATCTCTCATTCCTTAACAATCTCTTATATTATCCTCAGGCCATCCCTCGAAGCATCTATCCAAACCCAGTCCTAATTCCCACATCTCTTGCCACCAACCTTAACAAACCCATACCAGAACCCATTTTAGGATGACCCATTCAGATGAACATGCAATCTTTACACCTTGGAATTCTTACCACTGACCACTCTCTTTTGATCAATAATACCACTTCTATTTTCACTATCTGGACAAATTTTCTTTAAGTTTCTACCTTGTTCATTTCTTTTTTCAGGCACTTATTTTCATTCTGACTCTGTTAAATTTTAGCTAATTCTTGAAACTCTTCCTGATATCATGTATCCATTGTTTTCCTTCTACTTTTATATAGGAAGTGCATTCTGCTCTATAGGCTCATTAACAGAATTTCTCAAGATTAAATTTGTCTAAGACCCCTTTTTATTCTCTCCCTTTAACTTTTCCTATAGGACAAGCTCATCCACATCTACAGTTAATTGCTAAAATCGTATAACCCCATCCCAAAATTTTCCTCTAAGATTCAGACAAGCACATTCAATGTTCTACTTAATATCTTCCCTTTCAAGTTTCAAAGGCACCGTAAAGACAACAGGTCCAAATCTGATAGTCTGATCTTATGATATATCACCAATATTGACCTAATTAAAAACAGTTATCCTCACCTGAGAACCCTTTTTTCCTTTGCTTTTACATATAGAGAAGGGGGAGAGAGAGAAGGAGAGGGACAGGGAGAGGGACAGGGAGTGGGACAGGGAGTGGGACAGGGAGAGGGAGAGGGAGATTGATCATATAGGGAAGCCCTATTGATATTCCATCCTATACCCACCCATTTACATTTATCTCCTCTGCTATTACCCTAATCCAAACTACAACCATTTCCTGCCTGGACTATTAGATTAATCTCCTGAAAAGTCTCCTTGAACCCAGTCTATCTACCTCTCATACATTCATCAAAATCCATACAAAGTAAAAAAGGTGATAATCTGGATATGCATTTATCTGCAAATAACCTTCATTGGCTGCCCATTATTCTAACCAGAGGATATACAAATGAAAATGACATAGCTTTTGACCTGGCTGGTGGAACAGTGGATAAGGCGCCGGCCTGTGAACCCAAAGGTGGCTAGCTTGATTCCCCAGTCAGGGCACACAACCAGGTTGCAAGCCAGGTCTCCAGCCAGGCCTGTAGCTGGAGGCAAGTGAAAGGCAACCATACATTGATGTCTCTCTCCCTCTCTGCCTCTGTCTAAAAATAATAAATAAATAAATAAATAAATATTTTTAAAATGGCATGACTTTCAAGGGTGATCTGACACTTCAGCTATGTTTCCAGCCACTTCCTCCTACTAGCCTTATTCTTGCACTTTGACTGTAACATATATTTTTGATACAGGTCCTTTGCACAGCCCTCTCTAGAGCATTGTTTTCTTTTGCATCCATCAGAGCTCAGGTCAAACTTCACTTTTTAAAGAAACCAGGTAAAAATGCTTTTCTACTCCACATCAGAGTACAGGCCAAAAGAGGACTCCAGAGCAGGAAGGAAAGGAATTTATAGGATCTTGTTTTATCATTTTTTTTCCTACATATGTTTTATATGTAGGCAGCTCCACAGCGCTACTTTCCAAAATTCCCTGCATATCTTCATATCCCCATACATCATAGCTGCATGCTAACTGCATGATGGCCAAACTTTGACAACTGACTGAACTTTGAAATATAGAGGGGTAAAATGAGCCCTTTTATTATCTCCACTGATCTTGAAATCAAGCAGTTGTTGTTACTATAGGCACTAATGAATGGAAACCAAGAACTTCCCATTTTCAAACCTCTTAGCCTTGGTATGACACTGTGCTGATCTGGGGGAAGGGTGATGTGGTCCAAATGTCTCTACCGTCTCATCCTTCTAATGTACTCCTGCTTGGTCTATGTGGTCCAAGGGTATGCTTTCGACTCATCTCTGGGGTCTGGACTTTTTACAATGTTGCCCTGTCTATTGATAACTCCTACTTGGTCTTCTTGAGAGGGAGACTAAAGTTGGAACAACCTGTATTGCTGTCTTGATGACATCACTCTCTTTTTCCTTCTTTATGAGAGCATTCTGTTAACAAGAATTTCACTATCCTGAGAATTTTGGTAGATTATGAATAAAATGAAAGTTTTCATGTCCACCTAATATAGCATCCCAGAATCCATGGACCATTTTTCTTGTAGTGGCATATTAGTTGTTTGGTTCACTACTATGGTAGTGTCTTAAGCACAAATTGAAATATATATATATATATATATATATATATATATATATAATAAGTATATACATATATGTGTGCATATAGTATAGTGTCCATTATGCAGGTTAAACATTTTCTTTTGAGACAATTGGTATGTCTTTGGTATACATGTACCTGTGAATACCTATAGTATGAATGCATTGTGGGAAAGATGAAATGCAGTGGCTACAAGAAGACAAACTTTCCTTGGGATAGTTGATGTTTGAGACCCTTTTATTACCCATGGATTTTATTAATATCATAATGAATCTATCATCCTCTGATGGAAGGGCTAGGGTGGGATAAACTACAACCTTGCAAGTCTATGGATACTGAAGTACTTAGGCCAGACTTTTCCACAAGCCCACATAGGTATTCCTGAAAATAGCACTCCAAATCATGTTCCCTTGCATTAAGAGAGGATTATTTGCTTATTATGGTTGATGACAGTTATTTCAGTGAGGGACCATTAATAAGTATTTTGCTTGCTATAGCTTAGGGCTTGAAAATGAAGGCCATACTCATTCAGCCTGAAAATACATAGCTGGATTGAATTTTAAAAACTTACATAATTAAAATGTTAAAATCCCAAGAACTTAGCAACATGGAGGAGGAAACATGAATAGCATATTGTCAAGGTTGGCTTTTCTACTTGCTGGGTAATCATACATAGGTAAGGGTAATATAAATATATTTTCCCAGAAAGGTAAGCTACTGTTACCAATGACAAGGTGGAAAATAAGACTAGAGTTGTTGTGACAAATAAAGAAATGTAAGTAATAACAGCACCACTAACACTAGAGATCATGCTAAGCTGGGTTATAAGGATGACTACATAAGGCTGAAAAGGGTGATTTGGTTCTCAGCACAGTTTTTCAAAAATAGAAATAATGTTTGCAGTCTTTAATTTCAATTTGGCAGTGAAGTTACATGGTTTTCATGCTGATTCACCTGGAACATGCTAAGAAAGTACCAGTAAAAATGTTCATGACACTTTTGATAAATAAAGCAGAAGACAGAAAGAATGATTTCTGAGGTTTTTCTGAATGATTTCTTTAAATTCTTCTTGAATTTAGAAGATGAATCTGAACTCCTTCAGGCTCTGAAGGTCAGGATAGACCAGCTATGACTTTTCCAGGAAATGAGTAATAGTAAGACCAGGGACTCATTTCTGGATGCCTGGAGGAACATTATATCCAGAACCCGTAGGTGGGGTTTTCCCCCACAAAAGATTTCAGGGAATTCCAGAAATGTGTGCATACTTGAAATGGGAATAGCCAACCTAACTCTAGCTTGCATTGGAGTTTCTGCCAAAGTTCTCAACTCTCACACTTGTTTTCCCCAGCCAGAGTAGCCAGTCCTTTATATTCTGTCTCATTCTTTTTTTAAATTTAATTTAATTTTTATTTATTTATTTATTCCTCTTAATTTTTTAAAAAATTTATTGTTGTTGTATTACATCCATCCCCTTTTTGCTCCCCTCTGTCCCCCTCCCCACCCACCTATTCCCCCCAAAGTCAATCCCACCTGTTGTCCATGTCCATGGTTCCTTTATACTAGGTTCTTGTCTAAGCTGCTCCCCTTTCTTGCCTCTGCCTCCCTCCTCCCCCCAACCCCTTTCTCCCTGACACTGAAGACCTATTCATTGTATTCATATATTTGGTTCTGTTTTGCTTGTTGTTAGTTTTGTTCATTATTGTCCCATAATGGGTGAGATCATATGATATTTGTCCTTCACTGACTGGCCTATTTCACTAAGCATAATACTCTCCAGTTCCATCCATGTTGTTGCAAAGGGTTCAAGTTCCTTCTTTCTTCCTGCTACATAGAATTCCATTGTGTAAATGTACCAAATTATTTTTTTAATTTTATTGTTGGTGTATTACATCCATCCCCTTTTTGCTCCCCTCTGTCCCCCCACCCACCCACCCATTCCCCCCAAAGTCAATCCCACCTGTTGTCCATGTCCATGGTTCCTTTATACTAGGTTCTTGTCTAAGCTGCTCCCCTTCTTTGCTAAATTTTTTGATCCAATCATTCACTGATGGGCACTTAGGCTGTTTCCAGCACTTGGCTATTGTTATTTTATTACATCCATCCCCTTTTTCCTCCCATTTGTCCCCTTCCCCACCCACCGAGTCTCCACCAAAGTCAATCCCACCTATTGCCCATGTCCATGGTCCTTCGATACTAGTTCCTTGACTAAATTTCTCCCCTTCTTTGCCTCCTCCTCTCCACTCCCACCTCATCCCTCCCCTCTGCCCACTGGAGATCTATACATTGTATTCATGTATCTGGTTCTGTTTTGCTTATTTGTTTGCTTTGTAAAATGGGTGAAATCATATGGTGTTTGTCTTTCACTGACTGGCTTATTTCACTAAGCATAATACTTTCCAGTTCCATCCATGTTGTTGCAAAGGGTAGGAGTTCCTTCTTTCTTTCTGCTGTGTAGTATTCCATTGTACAAATGCACCAAAGTTTTTTGATCCAATCATCCACTGATGGGCACGTAGGCTGTTTCCAGCACGTGGCTATTGTAACTAACCCTGCTATGAACATAGGAGTACGTAGGTTCTTCTGAATTGGTGTTTCAGGATTCTTCGGGCATAGTCCTAGTAGTGGAATTGCTGGATGAAAAAGAAGTTCCATTTTTAGTTTTTGAAAGAAACTCCATACTGTTTTTCATAGTGGCTGCACCAGCCTGCCTTCCCATCAACAGTGCACCAGGGTTCCCATTTCCCCACATCCTTACCAACACTTGTTGATTTGTTTGTTTTGTTTTGTTTTGTTTTGTTTTAGGACCCTTGTTAGGGGTGTACCAGAGGACACCAACACATGTTTCTCTCCCTCTTTCTCTTTTTTTAAAAATTTTATTGTTGTTGTATTACATCCATCCTCTTTTTTCTCCTAACACTTGTTGTTTGTTGATTTGTTGATGATTGCCGTTCTCACAGGTGTGAGGTGGTATCTTATTGTGGTTTTAACTTGCATCTCTGATGACTAGTGATGTAGAGCATTCTTTCATATGCATTTGGGCCCTTTGTATGTCTCCCTCAATGAGTTGTCTGTTCAGGCCTTGGCCCAATTTTTAATTGGGCTGTATTGTCTCCCTGGTGTTGACTTGCATTACTTCTTTATATATTTTGGATGTCAAACCCTTGTCTAAGGTGCCATTGGCAAATATGTTTTCCATTCAGTTAGTTTCCTTTGAATTTTCCTGGTGTTTTCTTTAGCTGAACAGAAACTTTTCAGTTTGATAGAGTTCCATTTGTTTATTTGTTCTTTTATTTCCTTTCCCTTGGTGAAGTATCAGTAAACATATTTCTGCATAGGATATCCAAAAGTTTACTGCCTATATTTTTCTCCAGGACCTTTATGGTAGCACTGCTTACATTTAAATCCTTTATACCATCTTGAGTTTATTCTGGTGTATGGTTTAAGTTGGTGGTCTAGTTTTATCTTTTTGCATGTTGCTGTCCAGTTCTCCCAGCACCATTTGTTGAAGAGACTGTTTTTACTCCATTTTATGTTCCTTCCCCCTTGTCGAATATTAATTGACTATAGAGTCCTGGGTTTATTTCTTGGCTCTATTCTGTTCCATTCATCTATATGCCAATTCTTACGCCAGCACCTGACAGTTTTGATGACAATAGCCTTGTAGTATAGTTTGAAGTCCGGTATTGTGATTCCTCCTACCTTGTTCTTCTTTCTCAAGATTGCTGTGGCTTTTCGTGGGCAGTTTTGGCTCCATATAAATTTTTAAAGTATGTTTTCTATTTTTGTGAAGTCTGTCATTGGTATTTTAAATGGGATTGCATTGAATATGTAGATTGCTTTGGGTAGTATGGACATTTTAATGTTCATTCTTCCCATCCATGAACATGCTATATGCTTCCATTTATTTGTATCTTCCTTGATTTCTTTCTTCATTATTCTGTAGTTTTCTGAGTATAGGTCTTTTACCTCCTTAGTTAAGTTATTTTTCGCTTCTATTTGTGTTGTTTCATTATTGGTATCCAAAAAGGCTTTTGATTTCTGGATATTGACTTTATACCCAGCTATTATGCTAAATTTGCTTATTAGGTTGAGTAAGCTTTTGGTGTAGCCTATCAGGTTTTGTATGTACACTATCATATCATCTGCAAAAACTGACAGTTTGACTTCCTCCTTTCCAATTTGGATACCTTTGATTCCTTTTTCTTCTCCGATGGCTATAGCAAGAACTTCCAAGACAATGTTGAATAGAAGCGGAGAAAGTGGAGGAAGTGGCCAACCTTGTCTCCTTCCTCATCTTACGGGGAAAGCTTTCATTTTTTGTCCATTAAGTATGATGTTGGCTTCAGGTTTCTCATATATGGCTTTTATGATGTTGAGGTATGCTCCCTCTATTCCCATTTTGCTGAGGGTTTTTATCATAAATGGTTGCTGTACTTTATCAAATACTTTTTCAGCATCTATTAATAAGATCATATGATTTTTGTCTTTCAATTTGTTGATGTGGTTTATTATGTTTATTGATTTATAAAGTTTGTACCATCCTTGCATCCCTGGGATAAAACCCACTTGATCATGGTGTATCATCTTTGTAATGTACTGCTGAAACTGGTTGGCCAATATTTTGTTGAGAATCTTAGCATCTATGTTCATCAGAGACATTGGCCTGTAGCTTTCATTCTTAGTTGTGTCTTGACATGGTTTTGTGATTAGAATAATATTGGCCTCACCCTGGCTGGTAGCACAGTGGATAAGGTGTCGGCCTGAGAACCCAAAGGTAACAGGTTCGATTCCCCAGCCAGGGAACATAACCGGGTTGCAAGCTAGGTCTCCAGCCAGGTCCATGGCCGGAGGCAGGTGAAAGACAACTATACATTGATGTTTCTCTCCCTCTCTGCTTCTCTCTGTTCCTCTCTCTCTCTCTCTCTGGAAACAATAAATAAAATCTTAAAAAGAAAAAGAATAATATCGGCCTCATAGAAAGAGTTTGGGAGTCTTCCCTCTTCCTGTATTTTTTGGTATAGGTTGAGAAGGATAGGAGTTAGTTCTTTTTTAAATGTTTGGTAAAATTCACCTGTGTATCCATCTGGTCCTGGGGTTTTGTGCTTTGGGAGATTTTGGATTACTTCTTTAATTTCACTAGTTGTTATTGGCCTATTCAGGCTTTCAGCTTCTTCTGGGTTCAGTTTTAGTAGATTATACATTTCCAGAAATGTGTCCATTTCATCCAGGTTGTCATATTTTTTGTCATATAGTTGTTTGTAGTAATTTCTTACAATCTTTTGTAATTCTGCAGTATCAGTTGTTTTCCCCTCTGTCAGCTCTGATTCTGTTATTTGGGTCCTCTATTTTTCTTGATGAGTCTGGATAAAGGCTTGTCAATTTTGTTTATTTCTTCAAAGAACCAGCTCCTGGACCTGTTGATTCTTTGAATTGTAGTTTGAATCTCTAAGTTATTTAGTTCTGCTCTGATCTTGATGATTTCCTTCTTTCTACTTGCTCTGTGCTTTGTTTGTTGTTGCTCGTCTAGTTCTTGCAGCTTCATGGTTAGGTTGTTTTTGTAAACTTCTTGTGACCTTTTAGGTAGGCCTATATTGCTATAAATTTCCCTCTGAGCAATGCCTTTGCTGTATACCATAGGTTTTGGGATGTTGTGTGTTCATTGTTGTTTCCAGGAACTTTTTGATTTCATCTTTGATCTCATTGTTGTCCCCTTCATTGCTTAAAAGCATGTTATTCAGTTTCCATGAGTTAGAGAATTTTTCGGTTTTTCTCTTGAATTTGGTTTCTAGTTTTAAGCCATTGTGATCTGAGAAGATACTTTGTATGATTTCAATTTTCCTGTATTTGTGGAGGCTTGTCTTGTGACATACCATGTGGTCTATCTTGGAGAATAATCCATGTGCATTTAAAAAGAATGTGTATTTTGTTTCTTTGAGGTAAAAGGCTGTATACACCAGTTAGGTCCAGTTCCTGTAGAGTGTTGTTCAATGCCACAACATCTCTGAGGATTTTTTGTTTGGAAGATCTGTCCATTGTTGATAGTGGGGTATTAAAATCCCCTACTATTAATGTGTTGCTGTCTATATCTTTCTTAAAGGCCTCCAAGATTTTCCTTATATATTTTGGAGCCCCTAAGTTGGGTGTGTATATGTTTACCAGAGTTATTTCTTCTTGATGGATTGTTTCCTTAAGTATTATGAAATGTCCTTTGTTGTCCTTTTTTATGGCCTTCATTGTCAAATCTATTTTGTCTGAAATAAGTATTGCTACTCCAGCCTTTTTTTCATGTCCATTTGCTTGATATATTTTTCCATCCCTTCACTCTCAATCTGTTTTGATCTTTTGTTCTGAGGTGGGTCTGTTGAATACAGCATATATGTGGGTCATGTTGTCTTATCCATTCGGCTACCCTATGTCTTTTGATTGGTGCATTTAATTCATTTACATTTAAAGTTATTATTGATTGATATGTATTCATTGCCATTTTCTCCCTTTGTATCTGTATTCCTCTTTGGCTTTCTCTGTTTCTTCATTTTATTTATTTATTTATTTTTAAAGCAGACCCTTTACCATTTCTTGCAATGCTGGTTTGGTAGAGATGTATTCTTTCAGTCTTTTTTTTTTTTTTTTTGGTCTGGGAAGCTTCTTATTTCTCCTTCTATCTTGAATGAGAGCCTTGCTGGGTAGAGTATTCTTGGTTGAATTACGATTGGTTGGTTTACCATTACTTGAAATACTTTTTGCCATTCCCTTCTGGCTTGAATTGTTTCTGTTGAATAATCATTTGATAGCCTTATTGGAGTCCCTTTGTAT
>PVIW01010541.1:0-43534 GCA_004026585.1 Noctilio leporinus
AGACTCTATTTACAGGGATGGGTGGGGTTGTTCCTGGGCCGGCCCAGCCTCTAGTACTCAGGCTGCCTTTTCCCAGGCTGGGGTCCACCCTCAAGAGTTTGGGGCCTTGTACCTCTCTCATCTCACACCATCTCCCTGGTGAGTTGGGAGCTGTCAACACAAAACTGAGTTTTACAGACGGAGTTGGCTAAACAAAGCCATGTATGGGGTTTTAGGGAACACCTGTCTAAGTCAGGGTCTCTTTCAGAGGGGAGTGGGGGGCTCCCTGGAGGGGGATAAGTTCCAAGTTTTACCAAGATGGTGGCTCGGGAGAATCCAGAGAAGTTGGACGTAATAAGAAATCATTTGGTTTATTCCCATCTCATTCTAGAGGGCGGAGATCATGATTGGTCCCTGCATTGGAATGTCACCTCCTGGGGGTAGAACTGAGCAGTTTTGATGTCACCTGCCGGACATCCCTTCACCTGGGTAACATAGGGTCTAAAGAGACTCAGATGGCTCCTGAGCCAGGCCTTCAGGAGGCAGGATTGACCCTTCAAGGAATGTGAATGAAGATTGTGATTGATCTTAAGGAAGAGCTGTTTCCTGGCTGTGACAGCTACAGGAGCACGGGCTGAGTCACCCAGTGACAGCCCAGTCTTCCCTTTTGTCCAGAGCATAAAGAACCAAGTCTCCTAAGACATGCTCCCACTGAAGCCTGGGCTGAACTTGATGGGTCACACATCTGGCTGTCCACTGCTACCAAAAGGTCTGTTTATCCCTAACTGTGAATAGGTTCCTCTAAACCAGAGATATGAGCCACCCTGGCATGGTCCAGGATGGGTTTGATATGACTAAGTCTGAAGATGTGAAACAAGGGGGCATTTTCCAGAGGTGACGTCCATGCAGAGAAGTACCCCAGCGCTGCTGTAGGGAGGAACTCAGTTCCTCTCTCCAAGTCACAGCCCATCCCTCAAGGAATGTCTTGTTGGCCGAGGGCAACAGGCATGGCTGGAGCGAAGAGGTGGCCGCATGTGCCCACATGAGGACAAGCGATTTGGTCCAGTTTTTGTGGCTTCAGTGCTGTGTCTCCCATCACAGTGCCTTTTTACCCAGCAGCACTTAAGAAAGGTGATCCAAGCGTAGATGATAATGGTGATGGTGAAGATGAATCTGATTTTGATCAACAGGTGAAGGTGGTGGAAAGTTCCAAGGGAGGTGTAGCCAGGGGCTTGAACCCCGCCGCAAAGGTCTCAACTCTGAAGAGAACGGAGCTTGAGGAAGCCACAGCAGTGGCCACAGAGGGTGCTTCCCTTGTCTCTAGAATTCTTGGCATCTCCTCCCCCACCCCAGGGGTGGCAGTTGAAAGACTGGCCACCTCTGTCCCTGCACAACTGTGCTGGATCAGGAGATGGAGGCCGCTTAGCCAAGATTGAATCAACATGGAGGGATGCTCCTCTGGGTGGGACAGGGACATGTCCCCAAATGCCAAGGGGAGTCGATGGTCTTATCTATGGGGCAAGCAGTCCCTGTCAGTCAGGAACCCTTCCCCAGAGCTCTGAGCCCCCAGGGAAGTTCTCTACGCCCCCTGCAGCTCAAAGGGACTCCCTGGCAGACAGAGACCCCTTCCTAGACTGAGCAGGCAGGGGATGGGCTCAGGCCTCTGGAGGCTTTGTGAGAAATCCAAGGGGCATGGAACGGAAGCCTCTGGCAACAAAAGCTTGCTGCCCACAGACAGAGGGACCCCAGTTACAAATCCCCTTCTGAGCCTGCCCTCTGCCTCTTCACTCATGGGTCCTCAAGACGTGATCCCTTCCCCCTCCCATCTGGTCCAGTGAGTGAGAAAACGGAGGGTCTGTGGGTTCCCCAGGCCCCGAGTGCGGCGGGCGAAGTTGAAACTCGGGCTGCAGTGTAAGAGCGGCTGCTTCTGGATGTCTTACTGGGCCCTTGTTTCTCAGGCCCCCACAACCCCACCCCCTGGCTAAATCTCTTCCTGGCTTTCTCAGTGCCCCTGCCCTGGCTAAATTCCCCTCTACACCCTGCGGAGATGAGTGGGCAGGTCCCGAAGTTCTCAGAATTCCTGGGCTACGTCCCCTTTCTGCTCCAGTCTCAGCATCCGGAGGAGGAATGGCCCCTGGTTCTAGCCCTGGGCCAGAGACCCTGTGAGCTCCTCTCCCACCTCTGGCCAGAGTACCCACTGGAGTCCAAAGGGCTTCAGGACCTCACCAAACACCATCCTCCTTCCAGCGCCCATGGTGCCCTTTTGGGGGTGAGCTTCGATCTCTGCCTGAGACGGCACAGAGTCTGCGACAGGATTTGACTGGGGGTCGGTGGGCTGACCAGAACCCTCCAAGGGAGCAAGCACAGGGGCGGACTCCAAGGTGGGGGGTCCCTCCGGGTCCCGAGCCCCAGGGGAATGATGGCCGGGCCGCACACCTCCAGAGGGCTGGCTATGAAAAGGGAAGGGGCTCCTTTCCTGGCTTCCTGGGACCCCAGGGCCATGAGAGGACTGAGGCTGGGAGGTGCAGGGGTCAGTAGGGGTTGCGCTGGGACTCGGGTCAGGGCAAGTCGCCCAAGGGCCCTAGTAGGCCTGGCCCGTTTCCACCGGCAGGAGCCCCAGCACCGCTGAGTGCTCCCCCAGCTTCATGCGGCGCTGTGTGGACAGGCTCACGTTTTTGGCCAGGTAATCAACAGCAGCTGGGGAAAGAAAAAGAAAGGAACCATTAGAAACGGAAAGTTCTTTCTCCGGTCCTTCTATCTGTCCTATATCTGCCATCAAACTGTCCACCCACATATATATCTATCCATTGATCCATATACCATCGTCCATTCAGTTATCCCTCCATCTATGTCCTTCCACCCATCCATCCACCTCTTCCTAAAGCTTCCTCTCACCTCGCTCTGATCACTCAGCAGATGTTTACTTAACACTCAACAAGGACAACAGCAACAACAATAATATAACCCTCAGCTCTCTCATGGGTTCTGTACGAGGGTTTAGACGATACCCACATTGTGAGTGAAGAACTGGACCCTCCTGCACGTGTCCCGCGGAGCCCAGATGGTAACGAGGGCAAGGTCCTTCTGCCTTCTCTGGACCCTGAACCCAGCTCACGGATGAGGAGAAGCAAGACCCCTTACTCTCAAAACTCAAAGGGCTTTTGCAGGTGAGTTGAGGGGCCCATGCAAAGGAGGAGCCAGGGCCCTAATAGGTGGGAAGCTGAGCCCTTCAGCCTTGGCAATTTGGGTCCCCCAGGTGAAAGCGATGAGACTTGAAGGGTGTGTACTTCCATGTGTGTACGGGCGAGAGGGCGAGAACAGTGGAAATAACTTGGTCAGTTAGCAACGGACACGAACATGAATGTTCACACATGAGTATTACACACGCACATGTGCCCAGATGCAGATGAGTTGTGTGCACCTGCCTGAGTAGAACTGTGGGAATGCTTAGGCATGTGCAGGCTAAGTGTGTACGGGTGAGTTCCACCTAAGCCATGTGCCTCTGTCACAGCCCATGCGTGTGCACAGGTATGACCGCTGGGCCTGCATGGGCACGTCTACCTTGGCTGTATTAACTGCACCTGCCTGAGACTACAGCAGAAAGCAGCCCTGACCAAATGATTTGACTGGCATGCGACCAGAGTCTCCGGAGGCTCACAGATGCCGCTTCCCCAGCCAGAGCCACGGCTGTGGCCAATCCAGCCCCCCCGGGGCCTCTCACGTCCAAGGGCAGGAGGGAGGTAGACAGCGTGTTGCGCTAGGAATCAAAAGGCTGGGCCCAATATCCGCTTTGTCACCTGCCCACTGAGGGACCCAGTGACACTCTACAGGCCTCCCCAGAGCTGAGGGCTCCTACCTAGGGTAGGCGGGTGGGGCCAGGAAGGGGTGGGGAGGGCCAGGGGGCAGGATTCAACAATTGAGCTACAAGAGGCCATACTGTCTTGGAGTTCAAATGACCTAGGTACAATTCCCGTGCCTGTTAACTTTCGAGTATGTCATATTAAGCCTCCTACTTCACCTGGCCAAGCCTCAGTTTTCCTTGCCTGTAAAATGGGGATGATAAGTGCACCTCGGCTGAAGAGCCGTTGTGAGAATGAAATAGGAAAATGCTTATAAAGCAGTTAGTTAGCATTGTATCTGACACCTAGTGAGCTTAGCAGACATGAGCTCCTAGGATTGAAATTTAATAATCAGATGTGACCTTCGGTGGGGTAAGAAGGAAAGGAACAGTGAACAGGGCAATATGGGGTCCCAACCATCCCTCATTCAGGTGTAATTGGGCAACTCCTTCTGCTGTTCCAGATCTGCTTCCTTGCCTAGCAAATGGAAAGACAAGTTCCATCCTCCTCTAGGGCTGTTATGACAATCAGAGAAGATAATGCACTTTAAGAGGCTGGGCACAGAGGGAAGGCAAAGGGCATGGCCCCTGGATTCTTAAAGAATGTGCTAATGCCCTGGGCTGAGCCACTGGATTGTCCCTGAGGTCATTCAGCCTGTATGTACCCTCCCAGCCAGCCAGGCAGAGATGGTGGTGGCCAGCCTTGCCCTGCCTGAGTCTGACCCTTACTCTGGGTGGATGCAGGAGAACCTCTCCTCTCTGGCCTCAGGGAACAGGGTTACTCTGGCCACAGCATCTCTGCTGCTTGGAGCCAGTCTTAGCTGGGCTCCAGGGTCTGCCCTATGTGGGGAAAGTCTAATTTTCAGAATCATATTGGCAGCAGGAGAGGAGCTAACAATTACTGAGAGCTTGGTCCTGTCCTAAGCAGTTCGCGTATGTTATCTTATAACAACCCTCTGGGGCTGGTAGTATCATTATCCCCATTTCACAGACAAGGAAACTGAGGCTCTTCCCTGAGATAGCATAATTTGAACAATCACATGGCTCATAAGTTGTGGAGCCAGGATTCAAACCCAGGCAGTCTGGTGTCAGCGTCTAACCACCCCCACAACTTCGCCTGCAGCCTGCGATGGATGAACCCCAGGTAGGCGCACAGCACTGGGGGGTTTAGGAGGCACAGTCAGATCCTACACTGGCCTCATTTTCCCCTCCAGGAAATATAAGTAACTTTTCCAAGGGCCAAGTCTGGTGACATTTCCTGCATCACCGAAGACTCTGCCTCCCCCTCCTTATTCCGTACCACCCCAACCCCTGATGCCAACCTCTCATGCCAACCTCTCCAGCTCTTCCTGTGGGTGGGGTGGGAAGGGCTGGCTTTGAAGAACAGTGATGAGAGCAGGAATGTGAGAGCCCCTCACGTACAAGCACTTACTATGTGCCATGCCCACGTGAGCTCACTGAGTTCTTTCAACAGCCCTAGGCTTTATGTAGGGCTGTTCCCATTTTACAGAGGTGGAAACTGAGGCACTGAAAGATTTGCTGGCCCACAGTCACATACTAGATGTGAGATGGCAGAGCCTGAGTTCATCCTGTTCATCTGATCACTCTGCTACCTCCTCTTTAGCTTCTCCCAGTTACCAGCCATGGCCCAGCACACAGTAGGAGCTTTGTTAGGCCCTGCCAAGGTGAGCAAGAAGCCAAACTTTATTGGCGACCCAGCCAACTTCAAGGGCACCCATAATGCTACAGAGCCTGCCCCTCCCTGGGGGCCAGCCTGGGGTCAGTGAGGGCAGGGCTGTGGCATTTCTCATTATGGCCTCTGTCAACGGCCCTCCTGTCCCTCTGTCTCTTCGTGCCTCCCCTTCTCTGCCTCACACCCACGCTTAGGCTCTAAACATCTCAAATTAGATTAATCGGGAGTTGGCAGGAGAGGCGGCTGTGATGCCAACCAGTAAACAAATCTCAGCCGTCAGCATCTTGTCAGCCGGCGGCCCCAGAGGAGAACCCTTCTAGACACAAATTCTTATTAGAGTTGTCAGATCTATTAAAATTCTTTTCACACTTCTGCGTTCTATCAGCCCCATCATTAGTATGGCCCTGGCCTCTGGGAACACCAGGGCCATATTAATCTGCCGCGTGCCCTGTCCCGGTCCCCCTACCCGACCTCCTCCAGGGACAGGAGAGAAAGACAGATGGACGGACAATGGCTAGGGGCAGGAAAGGAGGGTGCAGAGGTAACCCTGGGAAGGTGCGAAGCCCGGGGGAGAGGAGGTGCACTTGCTCTTTAGGAGTGTGGCATGTATGTAGTGCCAATGTACACCTGAAGGTGAGGGTCTCCCGGGACAGGGCCGTAGGTGGGGCTGTGTATGCAGAGATACACCCTACCATGTGCTCTCGGGCAAACAACCCCTCATGAATCCCATTTCCTCATCTGCCCACTGGGAATAACTCCACAGGACGGCTGCGAGGATGGAAAGCCAGGCCCGTAGTAGGTGCTCAATAAACGGTCATTTCTCCTTCCTTCTTACACATGCATGTTGTGTATTTATAGCGCAAAGACATTTTCATACAGATATTCGTGAAAACTCACACAGAAATTAATCTCTGTGCGTATCCCTCGGTGCAGCAGAGGTTGGTGTGAATGTTAATCCACACAGGTGTGGACCATCATCAGATGTTTTACATGAGTTCATGGTTTGGCCAAAGAGAACGGGGTTTGAAGTCAGGAGACCTGGAGTCCCCTATTCACCTACTGTGTGATCTGGAGAAAGTTGCCTCTCTGAGCCTGAGCTTTTGGTCTGTGACCTGAGGACAAATGATGTCTACCTTAGGTGGGGTTTCCTATGAAATGAGGAACATGCATTTCATTCAATGCCTAATTGGCTGAAACTCATGCACAGGACAGATGTGAGCAGATAACAGGCTGGGCCTGGGTGTGCACAGGCAGTTTGGGACCTGTGACTTTTGCCTGTGGACTGTGGGAGCCCAGCCGCAGGTGTGTTCAGTTGCCTGTGACTATGGGGCAGGAGGCCAGTGGGAACACGGTGCATCCTCAGTTCCCACTGAATGTCAAAGGTGAGGGAGATGCTACAGTGGAAACACTTTGAGAAGACTGAGTCTAACCCCCAGGCTCCCATTTCACAGGCGGCAAAGCTGAGGCTCGGAGAAGCAGGGTGCCTTGCCAGCTCTCAAGGTGCAAGAGGGGCAGGCTTTTCCTCAGGCCCCTCCCAGCCTTTGTGGGGTGGGGTCTTGTGCTGGGGTCTCCCCCTGGGTTGGGCTGGAGGAGGTGACCCAGGAGGAGCTGAGTCAGGAGGAGGGGCCAGGGCAGAAGGGGTGGAGCCAGAGGGGAGCGGGCAGCAGGGGTGGGTAGGAAATGCTCCGCCAGCTTCCAGGAGCAGAGGGGGAACAAACACTCCTTTCTCGCCTCCTGGGCCCTTTCCCGCCTCCTGGGCCCTTTCCCTTTTGATCCCCCCTCCCTTGCCATCCCTGTGCTGACTCTGGGGTTAATTTTATTTCCGAGTTGGGCAGGCGCCCCTGGAGTCGGGCACGGGGCTCGGCTGTGACTAACGCCTGCCCCAGGCCGGGGCTCTAAACTCTTTATCAAGAGCATATGTGTCCCACTCTGTGCCCGGGCACATGGCTGGGGCAGGGGTCGCCCTCGCCTTCCCTGGAAACATGCCCATGCCTATGTGTGCACTCTAAACATACATGCGTACATGTTATATACCCTCCACACTCGCTCCCCACGCACACACATTCACACAGTTACACACACAGGCAACGTGTGTACAAGCCTGGATGCACAACTATACACAAGAGCACACAGCCACACCTATGCAGACACTTCGTATACATGCCCCCATGTTTACACACATCACGTCATCTACACGCCCACATGCATCCTCCCAATACACATGCTCAAGCACATGTATACACATATACATGCAGTTATACGTACTTGCATACTCACACATCTATACACATATATATGTCCACACAATAACATGCATAGCACATGTCAAACCCTCAGGCACATACAGAGACGGCCACTTGTATACACCTGAGTGCACGTTTAAACACACATGTATGTTACAGCCACACATGCTTAAATGGCCAAATGTGTGCACATGCGTCACATAAAAACCCATATGCATACCATACACACACAGTATGCTCATTTAAACTGACACATATGTGAACAGTCATATGCACATATGCTCACATATACCACTTACATTCACATACCTAGGCACTAACTCTTGTATGCTGGAATACTCACACACACACACACACACACTGTAACACATCCAAAGCACACGTTCACACTCCTGCCTACACAGGTGTGCATGTGTATCACAGTCAGACCTGCACCTACGGGAGGCAGCCAGGAGCACAGCTGGGGCGCGGAAGCCGGCACAGCTGGCCCTCGTTAGCCCGGGAGGCCAAGGCCGTATGAGGAGGAAAGGGCTGGTGTGGGGAACAGAAGCAGGGGTCAGAGAGGTCGGGCCAGGGCGACGGCAGGGGTGGGGGTGCGTGTGAGGACATCCTTGGGCGGGGAGGTCTCACCCCCTCGCCACACGCCCTTCTGATTAGTTTGACACTAGCAGGTGAGGCCTTTGCCGGGAGGTGGGCCAGGGGGAGCAGCCAGTGACCCCGGCAACCTGTGTCCTCTTGGCCTGCCCAGCTGCTGCCCCATTCAGCAGCGGGACGCTGGGGCTAGGCCGCCCTTTGCAGCTTGCGGTCTGATCTGCACCCCCGCCTCCAGGCAAAGTGACAAAGGCATGGCGACTGGACTGAGCATGTAAGATCAGCTCAAAATTTTGGGAAACCAAGGCTGAGGACGGAGGTAGAGAAGACAGCTGAAAATACAGCAGTCCCCCACAGCCAGGGGACAAGAAGGGACAGTATCTAACACCACACTGTCCCACACGGCAGCCGCCAGCCACGGTGGCTACAGGGCGCCTGCAAGGTGGCTCATGTGACTGACGAACTAAAGTGTACATTTGGATTTAATTTTACCTCATTTAAATTTAAAAACTCAAATTGTTTAATTTAGGGGGTGGGAAACTTTTCAGCATCTTTGGAACAACTTGGGTGTGTCAACCCACAACTTCCTCAGTTGTCAAGTTTGTGCAATTTTAACGCAGATCAAACGTTTCCAATGAACACTTCCGGTCTGAATGAAAACTGGATGATCCCAAAGGTGTAGGATGAAAGATGTAAAATATCGCATTACTAATTTTATACGGATTACATGTTGAAATGATCACCTTTAGACAGAATGGGCTAAATAAAATATGTTGGTAAAAATAATGTTGCTGTTACTGCTCACATAAAAAGCCTTAAAATAAGGCTTTTTTTTTAGCCCTGGCCGGGTGGGTCAATTAGAGCATCGTCCTGTACACTAAAAGGTTGCGGGTTCGATTCCTGGTCAAGGCCTATGTCTAGGTTGACAGTTCTGACCCCAGTCAGGTCAGGGCACATACGGGAAATCAACCAATTGATGTTTCTCACATCGATGGCTCTTGCCCTCCCTCTCTCTTTGATCAATAAACAGCCCCGAGTGAGGATTAAAAACATAATAAAATAAATACAATACAATACAATGTGGCTCCTTGGAAATTTTACGAAACTGCTTGCAGTTTATATTATACAGGGGTGGGCAAAAGTAGGTTTAGAGGTGCGATGACATTGTTGAGTTCATCAAGTGATTGTAATCATCATAACCTGCATGTCTTTTTGCTTTTGAGCAATGGAAACGCACTTTTTGCCCACCCCTGTATTTCTACGGGACAGCATCCCTTTACGGCAAAACCAGTGCGAGCGCAGGGGCCCAGCTCGGTATCATCTTAGAACACCTGTTCCGTCTTTCTGGACCTCAGTTGCCTCATCTGTGAAATGGGAACCCCCCACCCCAACACCACCTTATGGCTCCCTGGGAATAAGCAGGGGGCAGAGCGGGGAAGGGGAGGCCGGGGCACCAGGCACTCACTTTGGCCATACTGGCCGTACTGGTAGCCAGCCACAGGGTCCACGCTGTAGCCAGTGGTGCTGTAGGTGGGTGGGCAGTAGGACTGGGAGGTGGGCAGGCTGTCCCCCGGCTTGATGGAGTCCGCCCGCTGGCTGCAGCTGGCCGAGATGGAGGGGGCCGAGTCCAGGCCTCCGTGCAGCGGGGAGATGGAGAAGTCAGCCTGCGGCTGCGGCGGCACCGCGCTGGGGTTGCTCAGAATGCTCATCACCTGTGGGGAGAGACCATCCGTGTCGGCGGGGGCGCAGGGGTAGGGCTTGACGGGCCCCTCAGGTGCCAGTGCGTGCGGGGATAATGCCCAGCTGGCCCCGGGCCGGCTGTTGCCCGAGTTTCCCCTGGAGGCCTCTGTGGCATCGAGATCTTCAGTGGACCCGAGCACTCTGCGGTGAGGCGGGGCCCGTTCACCTCTCTAGCCCCAGGCCTGACCGAAGGAATGAATGAATGAATGAACGAACTAGCGAATTACATCTCTCTTATCAGGCAGGGAACGGTGTCTCCCCCATCAGACTGGGGGAGGCCCCATTTTCCAACACAAAGGTTAGAGCAGGACTCTGGGTCTGTCCGGCTTCACCCCTTATCCTGTACTAGGCCTGCTATATGCTCCTGACCTTGGTCAAGACCTGGTGCCCTCCTGGGAACGGGCAACACCCGTCTGTGTACACGGACAGTCTGTCCAATCATCTCCCTGGAACCTATCTTTGATTCTGGCAGCTCCTGGCTGTCTGTGACCATCCCCCACTTCCTTGCGCAGCCTGGTTCAGCGAACAGAAACTCACTGTCAGGGCTAGCAACTCAGACTGACAGCAGGAGGCTCTGGAAACCCCACAGGTGTGCTCACTTATTCATTCAACAAACATGCATTGATGGTGACCGGACACCAGAACTGAGGCTGAGCCCCGGGACTTCAGAGGAGGAAGAGCCCTGGTCACGGCCCTCAGTACAGGGAGGGTTTGGGTCTGGGGGAGAGGGCACCTAGCGACAGATCACCAAGAAATGGACGAGGGTTGTTACAGAGGCAGCTCAGGGGACTGTGAGCGTGCAGAGGAGGGCACGTAGCCAGCCAGGTGGTCCAGGAACGCTTCTGGAGGAGGGGACCCCTGCTGTGCAGCAATGCAGAAGAGACAGTGGGGAGAGGAGGACCCACTGAAGAGGCAGACCTTTGTGCATCTGGCCCATGGGGCCCAGGACCCTGGTAACCTTCTGGTAATGCCACCCCTCTTTGGAGGGAGGCCACAGAGCCAGGTGGGGTCAGGTGTGCTGAGTCTGCCCAACACCAGGCTAAAGAATCCTGCTGCCATCCATGCTGGGCCTACGGCTGTGTCCTCTCAATTCCCCACCTACCTCCTGGGAGGCAGTGAGCTGTGGGCATTCAAGCCACGACCTGGTGGCTGACGACAACTTCTGAAAATGGTTGCCTTCTCACTTTTGACCTGTCCCTGCCATCCTACCAGGACATGGCCAGGATGGACATCCTCAGACCAGAGACAGGCACTGAGCACCTCCACTTCCTCACTCTGCAGCCTCAGGGTGTCCCTTACCTCCTGGGACCACCCCATCCTGAGGAGAAGGGGTGATGACAGACCTACCCCAGAGCATGGCTGGAGGATGAGATGAGCTCTGTATGGAAAGTGCTTGGCACCGAGCTGGGCACCAGGCACGTGCTCAAGAATTAGCAGCCCCGGGTCCTCTCATCCTCTTCTTTGCCGCCTCCTTTCCTGCCTCTCTCTTAGCCACAGACGTATGTGCCTGTCCTGATCCAGAGCCTTCCAGGGACTTGTGGGACAGAGCTAGGAGGCCCATTTCTCAAATAACAGAACTGAGGCTCATGAAGGGCTGGGGCTTCCCTAGATCTCACAGCAGGTCCCATGGGCCGGACCCTGCTTGCCCGCCTGGTTAATGCCAAGACTGACTCTCAAAGATGAGTTTGAGGCACATGACCCCTTTAGAGGGTCTGACTCCAGAACCCAGCCACAGCTTGTTTCCTGGGAAGCTACCACTGGCTCTTCCCTCGATGCTCTCAACACAATCCCCCCAGCCCCGGGGACATCCCTGTTTTGTTCTTTACCTTCCCCACACCTTCCTAGAGCCAGTCAAGCAAGACCTCTCTAAAAGAGGTGCTATCAAGACCAAAAAGCAGCAGCCATGAGAAGATGTAGCAGCCAGCTTTTCCAGGCAGGGGAATCAGCAAGTGCAAAGGCCCTGAGGTGGGCATGGGCCAGCAGATTTCAAGAATAGCAAGGTCAGTGGTGTGAATGAAAACCCTGAGCGCTGCAAGGCCTCCCAGAATCCTTTGCCAGAGGGATTCCTGCGGTGCCCAGTGGTGGAGGAGGCCTTGAACCTTGGACCATTACCAGATGGCTCCAAATCAGCCTGAGCCCAGGGAGCACTTATTGTAATAGGATTTGCCCTGCAATATCAAATCAAATTCACATCTGGGGTAGGTGTGAATGGGGCCGTTGTGGCCTCTGCTGACTCCCTCCCAGAGTCCCAGAAAGCCTGTGGATCAAAGGGCTTCCATTTCATCCAACCCACCTCTGGGCAAGGCAGCTTCCAAGCAAATGGGACAGGACCCAGCTGAAGAGAGGTGGGAGGTAGGGGCAGTGACTCCTCAAGGAAACAGACTATAATTACCCCCAATCTGCAGATGGGGGAGTGAAAAGGCGCATCCGAGGTAACGCAACCAGTTGGTGGTAGAGCTGGGATTTGAACCCGGGTCTCCCTGACTTCCAGGACGCTCCTTCCCCAGAGCAGGCACTGCTGGCAAGAATGGACAGAATAGAGAGACAGCCTCCTGGCGACCCTGTTGCACAGAGCCCTGCAGCCCAATGTGGCCCTCCTGGCCTCTGACTGGCCCGCGCACGGCCCCGGAACCCCTTTCTCCCCCTCAGAAGCAGAAAGCATTTGCCCACCGTTAGGGGCCTAGCCGAGGTCTGGAGCCTGCAAACTTTTGAACTTGAGGAAGTCCTGGTCTGATGCGGTAATGCACCCCCCTCAAGAATGCTAAGGCCTCTCCCTGGTGGGTTTTACTTCTTTCCCGGTGACCTTGCTTTCACTAATGTATTACTTCTTGGTATGGTACCGTTACTAACTCAAAATCAATACCGACCTCCACATCTGTAAGGTTTTATCTGAAGGCAAATCTCCTGGCTGTCCGTCAGGCTGAGTGACAGCCATCCTTTCCTCTCCCCCCGACACCGGCCATGGCCCCCGCCCGCCCCCAGCCCCTTCCTCTCCCTCTGCTCTAAATCAGTCCCAGCCTCCACCAGGCTAAATCAATAAGGGGCTGGCCTCACCCGCCCCACCCCCCTTTCCGCCACTGGGGAGAGGCTTGTAGGTTTTGGGGGGGTGGGAGCTGAGGGAGCCCCGTGCCAGCCCCATTTCCACATCCTCTGCTCACCGCCCCCTCCCCCGGGACTTGCTGGCGCTCCCCTACTTTAAAAGAAGGGGATTGGAGAAATGTAATTAATTCCCTCCGTTCCTGAGCTGGCCCGCAGGGCCTGGGACAGAGGAGGCTGAGCTGTGAGATCTGTACCCTCTGTGATAACCGAACGTGGCTTTGGGAGCGAGGCTGCAATTAGAAGGGGTGATCACCATCATGGAGGCGCCGTGGCAGGGGAAGGGTGGGTGGGGGCCTCAGCAGAAAGCAGAGGAGAGGTGGAGGGGCAGGGGCTGAGACCGATGCGGTCAGCACACTGGACCTGGAGATGAGACTGCGTCTGGAATAAGCCCAAGGATCACTTGAGCCAGAAGGCAGGTCCAAAGACCTTCCTCCATCCACAATGCCGGAGGAGGACCAGGCAGCGATTTCTCCAAGAGCACCTGGCCCCTTGGTGCTCCGTGGGGCTGCCCTCCAGCTCTGGGGCCAGAATGTCTGATGAGCATCCATGCTCTGCTGCTGACTAGCTGTGACCTTGGGCAGTTCCTTTAACTCTCTGAGCCTCAATTTTCTCATCTGTATAATGGGAATGATAATCACTGTAGTTACCTATAAGATTAAATGAGTTACCCCATAAAGATTAAATGAGTAAATGTACATTAAGATGGTACCTGGCACATCACTGGTTCTCAGTAAATGCAAGCTCTCCCCCTCCTCTTCCACTTGTTTCAGAAGGGACGTGACCCAAGGGAGAAATGATCACTTGAGGACCGACTCAGAGGACTGCTCCTTGTTGAGGACTGTGTGGTTTTCATATCTTCTTCCCCATGGGGACTGACACACAGTGGGTGCTTTCTGAACAGACAATTACTCTGTGGTCTATCCTCTGGAAAGGCAGCCAGGCATATGTCTCTTAAACAAGTCACACCCCATCTGTGGCCTGAACATGAGGGAGTGGCATCAAAGGACATGGGTCCCGAGAGTGAAATTGTGAAGTTTCCAGCTGAGACCTAATGAGGCCCAGAATTTGCACACCTACATAACACATGTACCATACCTCTGCAGGGACACCCACCTGAATCCAGGAAGGTGAGACCACTCAAAAACACCTCTTATCTGGATGGCCAAGTAGCTCTTCACCAAAAATCCCAGTACGAAAATCCTTCACAGGTGCACCCCTACTTTTCTTAACCTCATCAGGACATTTCACATGCCCACACACTTACATGTAAACACCTGGGAAGACACACATGAAACCTGGGAGGGCCTTGGAGATTGCGGCATTTCACATATGGGGAAACTGAGTTCAAAGAAGGGCAGTGACCTGCACTTGGGGAAAGTGTCACCACAAAATAATGGCAGTTGAGCAAGTCCCTGGCTCACTACTGTCACCCTTTCTGCCCCAGTTTGGTTCCAAAATGACTTGCTGGATTGGTGCACGGAGCTGGCCTGGTGCACAGGGCAGGCCTACCTGCAAGTCTCACGCACGCATGGCAGCCCTAGCCCATCCTCTAACTAACTCATCCTCTTGGCTTCCACAGTGGTGAGAGGGGCGATGTTTGGGGGGCAACCTGAAGACAGAAGGCAAAGAAGGGCACAGCTCACCAGGAACAGAAAGCAATGTTTGTCTGAACTGAGTGAAATACAACTCTATTGGGCCAAGAACTGTCTCAGGCTGGGACAGCCCGGCTCATGACTTGCCCTCGTCCCTATGGGTCTGGGGCCTGGAGTCCATGTCTGTGTCCAGCTCTGTGGGAAGAAGGGACAGGGCCATTCCACTGGGGTTTGTCCATTCAGTCACTACGCGGTGGCATCACTTGGAGAGTCTTTCAAAATTCCTGGACGTCACCCCTCAGAGAGTCTGATTCTAAGGATACGGGCACCAGAATTTTACAAATCTCACTCCAATGTTTTCTAGCGTGCGGCCACGTTTACATACCGTACTCTCCAATCATGACCATTATTTCTATGTGTGCAATACAACCGGGTGGGTGAAAACATGAGCACACCCCCCCCCACAGAACACACACAGACCCTCCTGCCAGAACGCACACAGTACTACACAGACACACCAACACGAACACACAAAGAATGATACACGTGAGAGCTGCCTCCCCCCGCACTGTGTGCACAGCTAGACCACAGGCCATCCACATGCTTCACTGATGCACATGCGGGCCAAGTCAAACATGCGTCCCTGTGCGCTCTGCCTCCCACCCCCATCGTCACCAGCGCACTAAGGCTACTAGGCGCCTGTTCATCCTTCTCGGGCCCCCAACAGACACCCAGCCGCACAAATGCCCCTGCCCACTCAGCGGCCTGGCCCCAGCTCCACTCAGGGATTAGTGCAGGCGAGAAATTACCCACCCAGGCAGCCGACCACCCCCACCCCACCCCCGCTCCCCCCTCTCCCGCTCAGTTCTGCTAAGAGGATCTGAGCCTCCTCCCCGCTCCCTGCCTCCTGTGGACAGCGGTAATGGGCTCCGGGTGCTGACTTTGAGCTTCCAAACAAGATTTCCTGCAGGTCCCCCTGTCTCCACCCCCTTTCCCTTCCATCTCTCACTCCACCTCCTCCACATCCACATCTCATGCAGCAGCTCCCCACCAGCTGGCCAGCCAGCTCCCTTTGCCCCTGTTGCCCCCTCACCTGTCATCACCCAGCTTCCCAGCTCTTCTGGGTCTGCCTGCTGTCATTCTCCTGCGCAAGGGCAACACCTTGGTTTCCAAAGCATCTCCTTTTATGCCTTGTAACTACTCTACAAAGCATGGTGAGCCCATTTTTTCAGAAGAGGAAACTGAGGCGTAAGGGCTCACCTAGAATTTCCTAGGGGATGGGAGGCAGCATAGGGGCAAGGATGCTTGACCTCTGACTTCTAGTCCAACACTCCTGCCCTGGCCATGGTCTTTGTTACCACAGGGCTTTGGGTCATTCCTAACTCGTGTGTGTGTGTCCGTGCCTGTGGGAATATCATGCGTGAGAGATTAGGGCATGTGAGCATGCATGTATGTGCACGTGAGAGTATTGTATGCATTCTTTTTAAAAATATTTTTTATTTATTTTTAGAGATAGGGGAAGGGAGGGAGAAAGAAAGGGAGAGACACATCCATGTGTGGTTGCCTCTTGCACGCCCCCCACTGGGGACCTGGCCTACAACCCAGGCATGTGCCCTGACTGGGAATTGAATAGGCAGGTGACCCTTTGATTTGCAAGCTGGCGCTCAATCCACTGAGCCACACCAGCCCAGGCTGTGTGTATTCTACATGTGAATTTTGTAGGTGTGCTTGTGAGTCTGTGTGTTCATACGTGTGAGTTCACGTGCCTGTGTGTGAATATTGTGAGTCTGTGTGCCCATGTGTGTGATTATCATGCATGGGTATTGCTTAGGCATGTGTGTCTACTTCACATGTACTCGCTTGTGAGCATGTGTCCCGTTGGCCTCTCTAGTTGACCTCACCAAGGGCCTGAGGACCTCAGAAGCCCAGGGGGCATTCAGTAGACACCTGATCATTGATTGCCACCTCTGACCAGGAGGGGCCTCCCCGCCCCACATCCTGAAGCTTATCTCTTCCTTTCCTGTGGGAATTCAACCTGTTACACCCAAGAAGACTCACGAGATGAGCTGTGCATGACAGAAGAAGAATTTCTGCAGAGAAAGGAGTCAGCGAAGACTTTGGTAAGAACCTACTAGCATGTGGAGGGAGGGACTCTGAAAGGCTAAGCCAAAAAAGGCTATGAAGTGTTGGGTTTGGACCTCCCCCTGAGAAAACTCTCAGCCCTATTGTGGCCCTGCCTGCTGCCCTGGGCATAGACAGACCCTGACCTTGAATCTAACCAGGAGCTACTGGGGTCAGACTTGGTGCCCTACTCCTAGTGCCTGGCACATAGTAGGTGTCCAACAAGCACCTGCTGAGTGAGTGAATGCCTGGCTGCTTTCCGGAATGAGAGTGAAGGAGCGAATGAATCTGTTTATCCCCAGCCCAGGCTTGGCACAGAGTTCGTTGACTGAAAAGGATAATAAAGAATTGTGTGCATGCTTGCACCCTGCCCTCACCTCAAAGAACTTCGGCGGCCCCTCCCCACCTCAGGGGTCCTTGGAGGCTTTAGCCAAAGACTATGTAGAAGTGAGGGGTTGGACAAAATGACTTCCCACTCATTGTCCCAGAAGCGAGAGACTCTGATACACACACACACACACACACACACACACACACACACACACATTCTCTCTCCGTTTGGTCTGTAAGATGTCAATCTCCAAAAATCTGCAAACACGGAAGGGAGCCTGGAATGGCCCCCTCCCCTCCCTAGGAGAATCCTGGGCTGGCCCAGGTCTGAAGGTGTCTGTGCCAGGAGGGGCTGGAGGGCTCCTGGCCCCTGGAGGGTGCTGGAGCTGGTGGGGTGCGGTGGGATTCGGAGACCATCTCCGATGGCGAGATAATGGCGGGCAAGGGATTAGTGCGACGCTGCTTAGAGCAGCAGCGGGCCTGGGGAAGGACGGGGCCGATCGCTGGGAAAGATATGACTATTTAAAGATAATGATTGCATAAATTTAATTAGCACACTTTCACGCGGCAAATGGCCGTTTTGTAATTAATGTATTTGGCCTTACTAAGCATGAAAGATCCCATCTCCTCCCCCTCCCCTCCTGCTCCCCCTCCTCTGTGGGCCCTAATGAAAGACAGAGAGCAAGTGACAGAAACAGTTTGTCAGCGGCTCCAGGTGTCAGGGGCCTAATTGGCTGAGCTGAGGGGGTGGGGCAGGGGGGCCAGGGGTAGAGAGAGGGCCTCCTTGGCGGGCCAGGCCCAGGTTGGGAGAGGAGGAGGAGGGTGGGGAGGCCTAGGCTCTTGGCCCCCA
Organism: Noctilio leporinus; assembly: GCA_004026585.1. Classification (NCBI taxonomy): domain Eukaryota; kingdom Metazoa; phylum Chordata; class Mammalia; order Chiroptera; family Noctilionidae; genus Noctilio; species Noctilio leporinus. The sequence goes on from PVIW01010541.1 coordinate 18,077, forward strand.
GCGTGGAGGGGGGCTCCCCCTCTGTAATTGCTGGAGACGTGAGCGCAGATTGGCCGTGTCAGGGAGTGAGTGGTGGCAGGCCGGCCTCGTTAGTACCTGGGCAGACAAGCTGGCACAAATCACGATGCGTTAAGGACTTGTGGCCATGAACCCTCAGGCTCTGCTTTGCCCTCCCCCAGGAGCAAGGTCCTTTAAGTGGAGTGAAGGAATGAACGGACGTCAGTTTCCTCTTCTGTCAAGTGGCCCCCGGTTATCAAACACACACACACATACACAAAAGATCATAGACTTCCACGATGACACACCTACTATGTGCTAAGTACCTACTACGTGCAGGCAGCACTGCCACTCACTGCCTTACTACAGCTGTGAAAAGGATGGGTATTTCCATTTTCCTAAAATTCAAATGCATTTTACCATCCCTAGTGCCTTTCTATGGCTGAGGTAGCAGCCAGGTAGCATCCCTGTCTCACAGCCTTGATGACAGCCATGACAGCCATGACGACAGAGCTGTGTGCCAAGCTTTTGCTGACACCTTCTGATAAGATCAAGTGAGGGCCAGCATCAAACTGTCTTAGATCTGGTGAAATATGGGTACTGGCTGCTCTGTGTTAAGAGATCAGAAAACGGAGGCCCTGGGAACTTAATAATTTGCCCTGATCTGTGAATTATTGAGTAAGGATGAGAACTCAGAAGACCTAACTCCAAAGTAAATGCTCTTTCTAGCTTCTCCCTACAGGACCCACTGCAGGGCCAGCTCTGCACCTGTTCTACCCCCATGGCGCCATCCTCCCCGGCAGGCTGGCTCCACAGGGAAGCCTCTGTGTTGGGTGGGCAGAGTGGTCCGTTGCAATAAAGCCCCCCCCCAAAGTTGGAACTGCCCAATTTCCTTGTGGGGTGACAGGAAACAGGGTTGAGAGGGTTCCAACCGCCATGCCTGACCTTTGAGGCTGTGGGCACTCTCCCCTCTAACCATGACCTTCCATTGTCCTCACGAGCTGCCCTCTGCTAGCTTCAGCCACCAGCGTCTGTCCCAACCAGCCCGGCCCCTGCCCAGTTTTCGCAGAAGAGGGCAGGGCAGGCAGGCCTTGAGCCGGCCTAGGCCGGGTGGAGCCGGGCCCAGCCAGCCCCTCTCCCAGACCAAATTCAATTTCAAAGCTTAATGAGTTTGCAGAGGAACCGGGTGAGCTCACTAACACCACTCCTTGCCGGCTGGGTGGTTCCCGCCCTGGCCACCGAGTGCGCGCAGCAGCCGGAGCAGGGACAGCCCTGGGCTCCACGGAGAGTGGCGGGGGCCCTGAGCGAGTGAAAAATGTCAGAGCAAATTGCTCTTGACAGCGTTAATATCGGCACCTCATAGCAATAATTACATGTAAATAAATAGCAAAATGACACTCAGCTGGAGGCAGCTTGGGGAGGACAGACGCTGCTAAGGACCAGCTGGGGACCCACATGCTCTGCTCCATCCTTTTCTTTCCATCTCAGAGTCCCTGCTTCCCCCATGGCATCCTCAACCAGGTTCTTGCCGCAGCCCAGAACGGGAAACCTCAAGATCCTGGCCACTCGTTAAAAACGTTAAGGGGGAAAAGCATGTGGGTTCCATGGTGGGTACAAGTGGACCAAGCACCCTCCCAGCCGCTTTCTCTCCTTTCTCCCTGAGCATCGCATTCGCCCTCTGGGTCTCTGTGGAGACATGCCTCTGGTCCACATCCCTGCCCTGACCTCTTGGCCTTGACCTCCACACATCCACCCCTGATCCAGGTCCTCCTCCTGAGCTGTTTCTGCCTACGGTCTCGTGACCCTGGTGGTCCCTCACACTCAAGATGTCCTTTGACTCCTCCCTCGCTGCCAGCATCCATGAGGCTGCAACATCACGTCACGTCATGTCACGTGCCAGGCAAACCCATAAGCTAAACATGGTGCAACTTCCTGGAGAGGCAACTTGACCCGATGCTAATTTAGTTCATTATGCTGGCCAGCAAGTATGGCTCTGCTGTGGCAAAGAATGCGAAACGAGCATGCTTGGGAAAGATAACCCACGGAAGTCTGTGTGCTATCTCCCCGCAGGGCCTCAGGGGGAACCCGCTCAGCTATGATCAGGGAGAGAGGTTTGAGAAGCCCTGTGCGTAGCTGGAGTTGCTTCTTGTGCCTTGTTGGGGGGTCTGTTCATTGGCTGGCGCGATTTGGTGCTTTTGTCTGCAGGAGCAAGGACCATGCCTTACCCATGCCTGGACTCACAGGGCTTAGCAAAAGGCCTCCGAAGGTGTTTGAGGCAGGAAGGAAGGAAACTAGGAGGAAGGAAAGGAAGGATGAAGGGAAAGGTGAGGGAAGGGGAGAGAGAGGGGAGAGGAGGATGCTGCTCAGGGAGGTGGCATGCTCCAAATGCACCCAGGTATACCAGGCAGCTGGATCCAATGCAGGGTTTCACTCTCCCCTCCCCGCAGGGGTCCCAAGATCACCCTCTGAACCGCAGCAACTCGGCCCGCGTGCTGCAGTGAGTTCCGAGGAATCAGGGCTCCCCCTTGCCAGGGAAACGCACAGAGAGCCCTCCAGCTACCCTGTGCCCTGCCTGACTCACCTGCACGGGGCAGGAACGCAGGCTCATTCTTTTCGAAACAAGTATCTTCTCCGGAGCAGCCCCGAGTCCCACACCGTCTTGTTTAGCACACCAACTAATCCACTTATCGAGGATAAAGCGCCTGTGAATCCCCATTTGATAAAGGCAGCCGCAAAATTAGCAGAGAACGTGCCCACGGCTCCAACGCGCCAAACAAACAAGAGGCTGGGGACAGGCGGCGTCGCTTTTCAGTCCCAGGGCCCCGGAGAGATGCGGGAGGAGACGGCAGCTCTCTGGCGGGCGCGGGGAGCCGGGCACCGCCTGGGGGTACCTGGGAAGGGGCTGGGCAAGCGGAGTCCCCGTCCCAACCTGTACTGCAGCCACCCCGTGCCAGCCTGGGTCCCCAGCCCCCATCACTGCCCAACTCCATGACCCGGCTGCTGCACCCACCCGTCATTCTAGCTCAGCGTTCTTTTGTGTTTACCCTGTGCCCAGCCAGCAGCGTTCACCCATTTACTCCGCCTAACCACCCCCTGAAATAGGTAGTACTACTGTCACCCGCGAATTATAGTTGAGGAACCGAGGGAGTTCCAGATCGCACAGCTGACAGCTGCTGTTTCCGATTGGAGAGTTAGGTTATTTAAGCTTTACAATCTACTGTTGAATTTAGACACCAGCTCTCCAGTTCAACCATGACCCATTCAACACGCCGTCCACGCCTCCAACCGTGGTCCCCGGCTCTGACAGCAGTCCCCAGAGCCACCGGGCTCTGCCCCTGACTGCCCACAGTCTGCACCCGGGGCACACGGCACAGGGCCTTCAAGCTGCTGGAGACCGTGTGCCCCGTGTGCACTCTGACGACTGTCAAGTTGGCCTCACTGAGTCACCGGCAGAGCCGAACCACCCCGTGTCCACCATAACTAACTCGGTTCTCAGGGCTGTGGGGGCCTCCCGGCGGGCCCCAGCAGCCCCTCTGCTTTGCTGACATGGTCTCCTGACCACCGCAGCAGCATTATTTAGTCATCACCACCGTCACACAGATGGAGGCTGAGAGCAGAACCTTGAACGAAAACTCAGTCACCTGGCTCCGCTAAGGGCAGCTTTGAGGCGGGGTCCCCGCTGCTCCTGGTGGCTGGGGAAGGTCGAGAAAGAGGGGGGACCAGGAGGAGGTTCTGAGAGGCTTGGTTGGAGTGCTGCCCACGCACCCACCGACGCTGGTTTGGGGAGGAAGAGCTGGTCCCCCGGCTAGGGGGTGGGGACATTAATCACAGGGGAGCACCTGTCAGGGTGGCATCTGGAACTAAAGGGAAACACTTGGCAAAAGGGCAGGACATCTCACCCTGGGCTCCTGGGGCTCTGGGACCAACCACCGCCCTAGCAGGAGGCCGGGGCTGGGGGCAGACACCTGGGGTTCAGGCCCAAGCCACCCCCTTTGCTTGGGAAAAGGCCCCTGCCATGCACACGGTGGGTAGGGGAGAGAGAGGCAGGGGAAGAGGCTGGGCTCTGGCAGGTAACCATGGTGGAGGATGACGGGACCAGGCGGCTGCTGTTCCCATTGACCCAGGAACCGAAAGCGACGTTCCTTCCCTGCTAGAAGGTGGTGGGGCTGGACTCAAGCTCCTGTCTGCTGCTGCCCCTGTCTGCACACCTCTCCCTGTGTTGCTCTTTCTCTCTGTCTCTCCCTTCCTGTTTCTGTCTCTCTCTGGGTCTCTGTCTCTCCCTGCACTTGCCCCTGAACACTCTCCCTTCTGTCTCCCCTGCTCCTCCATCCCTGCCTTTCCCTGCCTGGACCCACCTCCCTCCCCTCCGTCAGCATCTCACGCCCTGCTTCTCCCTGTGGGTCTGTCTCTCTGCCCACTTCTGTCTCTCTGCCCCTCTGCCCGCCGCCCTGCGCACCTCCCGACTCAGCCCTGCGGATCACCCACCAGGAACGAGCCCACCCTGCTGGGTGGCAGGCTTGCACCGCAGTCAGCTGGCTGTGAGCACAGACCGGGACCGCGGGGCTGGAGGACCCCTCAGCCCGCCTCCCCGGCCCCCCGCTTCTCCCTCTGGATCTCTGGGGGATTTCAGCGTCCCTCCCAGGCCTCTTTCTTCGTCAGTCCTCTGCTGTCCTGGGTGGTTGGTCCACTCTGGTCACTGCAAGGAGTGTACGGGGCACCTGAGAGCTGGGAAGCTGGACAGGGCATGATGAGGCCATTTCAGCTGGTGCTTCTCAACATTCCTGGGCACGTGGGCCCCCGGAATGTTCAAGTGCAGACCAGATTCGGAGTAGCAAGACTTTGGTCTGACCCCTGCCAGCTCTGGCAGCCCACAGAGAAGGAGAGAAAGCCAGTCCCCAGCGGGCAGGCCTGCCTTCTGGATTCTGACAACATCCCGTGCTGTCCACCTTGAATCGGCAAAATGGGCACCATGATTTCAGGCCCTCGGGGCTCGGTGAGGATCAAGCAGCTACAAACATCTGCTTGGCTGCCAGGTTCTGAGCAAGTCAGGGGTGTCATTGCTGTTATAGAGATAGTCACCAATGCCGATGCTGTGACCCTGCTACCTTAGGGGCCAAAGCAGGGTGGGTCCCTGGACGGGACAGTTGTTTCTCCCCGGGGACCCAGGGAGAGAGTCAGCAAGAGGCTGAGGGGTCTGTGGCAGGGAAGGGTGCTGTCTATAGGTGGGGAAGGGAACGTGGTTCCCTGGGGGAGGCTCAGGAGCGTCCACCCTGGGCACTGTGCCTCTGTTCCAGCCTGGACGTGTGCCTTTTGTGTAAAGACACTTACTAGAGCCCTCACAGGACCTTAATCCTCCGACACTCTCTGCTGTTCCCCAACAGCCCCGCAGGATGGAGAGGTAGCAGCTGGGCCGGGGCGGGTCTCCCTCACACACCCGACCGGAGTCTCTTCATCTCCTGCCTGGTGCCCAGTGCCGGAGGAGATTTCCCAGGGCTCTGCGCCCAGGCGGGGTTTTGTCCGTACCACTCAGGGCAGGGTGGCCCAGACGACTGCAAACACTGTCCAGGGACCCTCTGTAATGACCCGGCCACTGTCACAGCCACTGTGCCCTCAGAGAAGCCCTGTTCACCCCTGAGTCTTTCTGGGCAGCGGAAAGCGGGCAGGATGTCCCTGTTTCTAGAAGGAAGCTGTGGGTCAATTATTTCTAGGGTGCCTTCCAGCTTGAAGGTTGCTGGAGGGGGAACCTCAGTTCGGCTCAAATTGAGCCCCCCCACCCCCTGCATCACTTCCTAGAGAAATGGGTGAGAGGGAGTCAAGGTGCTAATACCATGTCCACGAGGTGATGGCTCCCCAGTCTAGCGCTTCAATGTGCCAGTGGCCTCAGACCTGTAGCCTCAGACACACACTGTACGTGGGACACGTAAAATTATGTTTTTCGCAAACTGCGCATGGAAGATAGAGTGCGGATCCCGTAGCAACATTTTTGATGCACTGGCGGTAGAACTCGGGAAACGCAGCTATACAGGGGTAGGTATGGGATGGCAAGATCATAAGTAATAAAGGCAAATGGGCTTATAACGGAACATCCTACCTGCATATTTCAAAATATTGCCCACTCCCGCCATACTGCATCGGTGCTGAACACTCATACACATTAATATCCCGATTCCCCAGGCCCACCGGAGACCTACGGTGTCAGCCAGTCTGGGCGGAGCCTGGAAATTAAGATCTGGAACAGGTTTTCCAATTGTCTTGACAAAACCAGATTCTGTCTGCACTGCCACCCCCAGAGGGGGGCTCACTGCTTTTCACAAAACAGCATTTTCTCCTTTTCTTTCTTTTTTTTCAAAGGTTTCTCTTATTCTCATTCTCATCTGAGAGAGAAACACACAAAAAGGTAGAGAGAAACATCCATTGGCTGCCTCCCACATACTGTCCAAATGGCTAACCTGAAGCCTAGGCATGTGCCCTGATCAGGAATCAAACTGGTGACCTTTTCTGGATGCTCCCACCAACTGAGTGACACTGGCCAGGACACCCTTTTCACCTTTCCATCCATGGCCGGGTCTGCAGTGAAGAGCCCTTTCTCATCCTGAGCTGCATCTGCCTCCCCATGACGTGTACCCTCTGCCATCGCCCCAAAACACACTGGCTCTCTCTGTCCCCCACGACACACAGCCCCAGGGGGATGGAGAGTAGGACAGGGAAGGTTCCCTTCTGGCCTCACTTTACATAACTGGATCACCTAACCGCCAAGGAAGAGGGTCAGAAAGTGAAGATGGACCTCCAGGCGGACCTCCAGCCCAGCCAGGCCAAAGGTATTCCCCTTGCAGGAGGGGGTGGGGAGCCACAGGGACCCCTCCCTGGCCCCTGCCTGGGGCATCCCCTCCTCTCTGGAGGCTTCGGGCTCCTGTTTTGCTTGCTTGTCTCTTGAGGAACCAACTGAAATATCCCTGAAAGCACAGCCGGGCACAGAATGGGTGCTCAGTGTCCAGCGTGTCCCCCACCCATCAGCCGTTTATTTACCCAACTACATGCCAGGCTCTGTGCCTGAAATGGGCCACCAGGATAGCCTGGTCCTCTGGTCCTTGCTTTAGCGGGAGACAGCAGCATCCACCAAGTTAAAATTCAGAGGCAAACCGGGGAGGCTTCTGGGAGGAGCTGAGAGCAGCGAGTTCAAGGGTGTGAAGAGAGGGGAGAGAATGTGCTAGCAAGATCGATGGCAAGAGGACTGTAGGAACGGGATGGGGGAGAAAGTCCTCCCTGGAGTTACTACCAAGCAAGTAAGTGCCCACCTGCTTCTTCCACTGGTTCCACCTCACTAGCCCTGTCCCCTGGCCACCACGCACCTGGGACAGATGGCGAAGGCAGGTCCCCTGACCGCAGGCCGAGCGCCAGGCCCAGCCAATGCTGCTGCTCAGCATCTGAGACTCAGCGTTCCGGGGGCGGCCGGCTCTTGGCTGCCCCCCATCCCTGGCTGGGCAGCAGGAATTAAGCAGGCCGCCCGAGCCCGAGCTCCAGCGAGTCCTTATCTCGGGGAGACAGTTGTTGGGAATCACTTTGACTGAGTGGTTTTGTCTCCCCGCATTTTCCACTGTCAGGCGGCCTCGGGCCATGGATCAAAGGCACGGCGGCAGCAGTGGTGGTGGCGCTGTGTGCAGGGAGGGGCGGCTGATCCAGCCAGATCCCCCCCTTCCGCCCCCTCGCCGCCCGGACCCAAGTCCGCTGGGCCCCCAGAGGCTGCGCCCAGCCCAGCCCAGCCTGCAGGCCCAGCGTGACGGAGCTCGACCAGCCTGAGAGGCGGGAGGGGAGGCGCTGGGAAAGGAGAGATGGGAGAGGGTGATGGGAAGGGGAACAGGAGGAGGGGAGAGGCTAAGATGGAGAAAGAAGGTGTTTGCAGAGAAATCTAGAAGTGAGGGAAGGGGTGGAGAAGGACGAGAGAGATTAGGGGAAAGCAGGGGGAGGGGGCTGGATCTGAGGGAAGGAAGGAGGGAGGAAAAGAGGGTCTGAAGGGAGGCAAGGGGGGAGGGGCGGAGGCACAGAGCGGGTGGCGCAGATCGGGTAACTGACCGGGAAAGGAGCCGAAGGGACAGGAAGGGCTGGGAGCAGCGGGCGTTGCAGGCAGAAAGCTGGGCCAGGACAGAACGCGCAGCAGGGCGAACAACCAGGGGTCATTTTCTCATCAGCCCAGCCCAAGAGAAAGTTCCGGGGTGAGGGACTGGCCCTAGGGGCAGGACTGGCTGAAGAAGGCAAGTGGGATGACCAGCTTGGCTGGGGTACAGGCTGCCCTCCCTCCAAAGACGGGGCTGGTCCTTGTCACTCAGAAGGAAACAGAGGTGCGAAGTGGGGTGACTGCCCGGGACTGCATAGGCACTAGGGTTGGCACTCTGGCCTGCCCTTCTGAAGGTCCCAGTGATGCTCCGGAGGACAGTGGCCCAGATCTCTGATGCCCCAGCAGAACTAGGGCAGCTCAGAACTGCCCCTGAAATGTTCACAGCTGGGGAGAGGGCCAGGAAAGAGGGAGCCAGGTGGGAAGGTCAGGAGAGAGGGGGAGGCCCCTGGCTGAGGGTGGGGTGGGGCAGATGCCCGGATGGACAGGCAGGGAGAAAGACGCAGGGAAACTCAAAGGTGCTGGGGAAACTTGATTCTGCAATAGGAGGTCTGGGGCTGGGCTCTGCACCCCATCACTGTGGGGGCCCTGTCTGCAACTAGCTACCAGCGTTGTGCCAGACATCAGTGAGCGTGCTTTGCATTTTGCTCTATGAGACAGGAACTCCCATTAGCCCCATTTCATGGAGGGGGAAACTGAGGCACAGAAGAACCCATTTGGAGTCATACAAGTAGGAAGTGACAGAGCTGGAGACTGAGCCCAGGCCCAGGGATCCCAGAGCCTGCGTCTTGATGCCTCTGCTCTCCTGCCTCTTAGGGCCCTGGGAAGAGCTGAGATCAGAGAAGTCACCAGCAAGTTGACAACAGATCGTTTTTTGTGACGTGTGCTGAGAGGAACAGCGTGGTTCCTGGGGCCAGGCAGATGAGTTCAAGTGCCAACTCTGCTACTTTCTAGCAACTTATCTTAGGCAAATTATTTAAACTGCTAGTTTAAATTATTTAAATTTAAATAATTTAAAATTATTTAAATGCCCCCCATTTGTCAGGCAGAAGTAATTGAGCCCCCCCCCCTCCCCGGGGTACGAAGACTAAATACCATAGCACCTGGGCCTAGGATGAGGGCTCAAAAACCCCGAACCATTATTGCTACTATTTGTAGGAATATTTTTCATATGTTGATGAAGTGTGAGAAATGAACGGTGAAAACACAGCGAACCCACCATGAGGGGGTGAGGGAAGGCTTCCTGGAAGAGGCCAAGCCTGGAAGGGTAAGGAGATGTGGGACTGAGATGCTGATGGGGGACCAGAGAAGGACTCTCCAACACAGCAAGCAGCAGGTGCAAAGTCTTGGAGGCAAGGAGTGTGTGGCCCTAGGGAACCCTCCAAATCACCCCTGTATCTCCTGCCTAGGGTCTTGCCTAGCTTCCCAGGTCCAGGTCCGGCCATCCCGGCGGCCTCCCTCCCGCTGGGGACCCCAGGGACAGGCCTGAGTAGTTGTGAATCCACCCGCCGTATTAATTGCTAATCTCCCTCATTTTCTTCCCCTGTATCTGCAGGGACTGTCTCTTGTTGAGAGCCCCCATGCTAATCAAGAAGGACAAATCCTCTATTTGCATTCTTTCCCAGCCAACCAGGCAGCTCCGGACAGCTCAATGGGAAGCTGCAGACCCAGGCTGCGGCCCCAAGAGGGTGGGGAGGAGGCGCAGGGCAGGATCTAGAGGCTGTGACTCACTCGCTCAAACAAAGAACCCACAGAAATCAGGCTGAGCCAGAAGGTTCCTGACTAGCAGTTCAACCACCTTTTTTAACGGTACAGATGGGGAAACAGAGGCCCAGAGCAGGGAGATCACTTAGTGGGTCAGAAGCAGAGTAAAGTGGGAACTTAGATTCCCAACATTCCAACCCGTGACTAGGTCTGGTCTCCACTGGGCCAGACCTCCAGTCCCAGAGAAACCTAGCAGGCCATTGCTAATTCAGTTTCTAATCAGGGCAGGCAGAAGCAGAGAGGGGAAACTGCCACTTATTAAGCTCTTCCTGTATGCCAGGCAGGATCCTAAGCATAAACTGTCTGATTTATTTTTCATAATCCTGCAAGGTGGATAGTACTACCCCATTTTACAGATGAGGAAACTAAGGCTCAGAGAGCGAGTGTTAACCTGCTTGTGGCCAGTAAGAACAGGACCCAGGACCCAAACCCCGGTCTGTATGATCATTCCACTGAGTCCATGATGTGCCTGAGTTAGATACTGTTTTCCTATTTGCCTGTTATTTGCTGCTGCCTGGTCTGCACCAACCTCTTATCCTTCCTGTTTCCCTGAGCCAATCCTACCTCCCCTTCGAGACCCTGCTTCCAGGACACCTTCTGTGGTCATGCCTTCCCCTCCCCAAACTCCTCTGCTCTGCCCAGCCTGTCTGACAAGAAATCCCTAAATTGTCAATAACCGAGTCTCTAACTGCTCTGGGCGGGGCCCTGGGGTACTATCTTCCCAGACAGACTAGGTAAGAGCAGAGACAGCCATGTGCATTTCCGGGCTGAGCCTCCCTATATGCTGTGCTTGATAACTGAATTCGAAGGGAATCATGTAATGATATCCAAGTGCAAACTAAATGATCAGCTGCCTCAGAAAGCTCTTGGGAAAAGACTGCAGCTACACGTCAGCAGTCCCGCGGCACGCCTGGAATTGTCAATGGTGCTTGGAGACCTACTAAGTGCCGGGCACTGAGTTCTGTGTGTTCAAATAACTCATCCTGCACCTGCTCTCATTGCCTCATCCGTGGTCCTACTGAAGCCCACGGTCCCTGACACGAGGGGTCCAGGGAAGCGCCTGGGTCTCCCCTCCCTTCCTGGTTTAGGCCTGGAAGCACCAGGGTCCAGCTTGCTACAGAGATTTCAATGGTGGGCACAACAGAGGCCCAGACTAGCCCTTGAGGGCAACCCGAACCTCTACCCTGAACCTCTATCTCTTGTCCACCCTCAGGGGGGGTGGGCTCACAACTCCATCATCCCAGGATCCCACTGGTCTTCTAAGAAAGGAGAAGAGGCCAAGGTTGCTCCTGCTGCTTCCCCAATGCTGAAAGACTCCAAAGTCCCCCTGAAGCCAGACAATAAACTAGGCGCCCCCCCTCCTAGCAGAAGCTGTACATGGGCAGGGTTCTCCCCGCCGCCCACCCCTAGCTCACCAGCAGTCTGGAAAGTTCCTGATCCCTGTCTCGCCTCTCTCCCCCACCCCCTTGCTCCCCTCCATTCCCCTCCACCCAGGAAAAGAGGGTGAGAGAGGCAGCAACATAAACATGGGTCTGTTTTCACCGGAGAGCAGGCTCTGTCCAGGCCTCTCCCTGGGGGCTGGGGCCCGGCCTCTGACTGACGGGAGCAGGTGGTTTTGTTTGGCGAGGAGCTGCCAGCAGGGAAATAGCTCAGCTTTTCCCACTGAGGTAGGTTAGCTGCGGACAAAGGCAGAACTGGATGTGAGAGCAGGATCTTGGCAGGATCCGTCCCCCAGGGGCTGGAAGGGCTTGAGGATGCCCAGGGCCCCTTGGCCAATTCTCTGAGCCTGTAGCTGGCCTGGCCAGGAGTCAAGGGGAGGGGGCTCCTGGGGGTAGGAGAGGCCTGATGAGCTGAGTGGACAGTCCCCTTGGCCCTCAACTGGTGCCCGGATAAGGGCTGGCAGATATGGCTGGGGGAAGGGGCATCTCTGGGTGCTGGGCTGTGGAAGCGGGGTACAGTGGAAGCCAGTTTGGCTTCAGGTCCAAGAAAATCTGGCCACAGACTCTTGGCCCTTTCCAAAAGCTGACCTCTGAACCCACAGCATCACAGTTGGTCACGGTGAGAAATGGTGAGAAGTGGGTGGGTGGGCGGACACATGACTCAAGTTAGCTTTTCCCTAATCCTGGGAAAAACTACCGAGAGCCAGTGTCCTTCCAGTGGGAGCTCGTCATCCCAGCTCATCCTGGCCCAGGGCCCTGGGGGTAGGGGAGCCTCTCCCGAGCTTCCTGCAGAGTGGGGTACTAGCTGGACCCCAGCATCCTCTCTTCCTAAGACAGGAGGCAGCAGCAGGATACCCGGCACTGTTCTGGTTTGGAAACCGACTCGGTTATTTTTCAACCAATTGAAGGGAATAGAAGAGAGGGGAAAGAGATGGAAGAGACAGGCTAGGAGTAAAGCAGGGGTGGAAGACAGGGCATAGATTGGGGGCAGGGAGAGCGAATGAATGCATATTTATTAAGCACCTACTGTGTGTCTCAAATGAAGCCCAGAGAGGTTAAGGAAGCTGCCCCAGGGCCACATAGCAATTTAGGAAGTGGCAGAACCAGAACCTTGACCCAGGGCTGCTAGTCAGCAAAGACCTTGCAGTTCTTCTTGCACAGGGGCCTGTGAGGGAGGCCTTTGGGGGAAGGAAAAGCCTAGAAAGCACCTGGAGAAGGTGAAGGGGAGGAAGGTGGAGGCAGAAGAGCCACCAGGAAGGGAGGAGAAGGAAGGGCAGGCGGGGGCCCAGAGGAGCCCTGGGCTGAGGGTAAAGCCCATGTTCCTACAGCCCGCTAAGCCAGAGAAATGAATTCTGATCCCTCCAAAACCCAACCTTGGAAAATGTGCGAGAGCAGGGTCCCCTTTCAGGGGACCAGGAAATCCTCCGCACCTCCTCCCGATGCCCCGGTAATGCCAGGATGTCCCCAATCTGCTTTGAGGAACGGAGAGATTAAGAATAATAAAAAAATTGCAATAAAATGTGTGTGAAGGAGGGGGTAATTGTGGACAAACGCAGCATTCAAATTCATTTTTCAGCTCTTTTACACACCATTTCAATCTTATTTTCTGCTTGTTAATGAGATCTTGTTGCCTGGGCTAGGCAAAACCTTCCAATATCAGGACGTAATTGCACGTAATTTTCTCTCCTACCAGTGATTTGCATCAGTTTTTAAAAAATTCTGGGCTATTTAACACCCTGCACTCCCCCTCCCCGTCTTCCTGCCTACAAATCTCCCACTCCCTCCTCCTTCCTCATCCCTAGTCCAGCAAGACTCATTTTAAATGCTTATTATAAACGCAGTGTCACCAATAAAGGAGGGAGGGGCAGACACACAGAGGAAGTGAGAGGAGAAAGAGGCGAAGGGGTTTCCTGAGCCCACCGCGTCGGGGGCACAGCTCACTTCTCTGGAACCTGCTGTGGGTCAGGGGCAGGTGAAGTGGTCCAGGTCAGGCAGGTCGGCCTTGGAACCCATCGCTGCCACTCGCCTGCTCTGTGGCCTTCGGCAAGTTTCTTAACCTCTCTGAGCCTGTTTCCCCAAGTGTAAGGTTTCGAATGACTTCACAGAGGCTAAGCGCTCACAGGGGACCAGACACCCCATAGGTGTGCAGCCGATGGAGTGTCTTCTCTGGCTGGACTGGCTCCCCCGGAGGCCCTGAATGATGCGGGGGGTTGGGGGGGGCAGAGGCATTCACCAGAGCCCATTCCTCAGGAAGTGAAAATAAAGCCTGAGCTGTATGCCCACTGGCCTCAGGAGGAAGGGGAAGCTCTGAACCTGGCTACGCCCCTGTGGCTGCAAGCCTCAACTGTCCCATACGGACCACCAGACCAGCCTCCTTGGGCAGATACAACAGACTAGTGCTGGGAGCTCTGCAGCGGACCATTCGAATCCTACCTAGTTCTGCTGCCTTCCAGAATCACCCACCCCAGACAGAGCCTGGCACGCGGTAGAGGCTTAAGAAGTATTTGTTGGGTGGATGGATGGATGATGGATGATGGATGGATAGATGACCCTGGACAAGCAAGTTTCCTCATCTATGAAATGCAGGTCACAGGACCTGCTAAGATTCAGCGAGTGAGAGCAGGTACAGCGCACAGCCTTGCCCATGGCTGGCCCGTTGTCAGCGTTTGCTCCACGCTGGCTGCCATCCTCATGGTGACAGGCACAGGAAGGAAAAGACAAAAGAGACTTGGTTTGCTGTGGTTGTGTCCAGGTGCTAAACTGCACTTGGAGAATATTTTTCCTGAGTTCACCGTGGGGCAGTTGTAAATACGTGAATCCCTTTTACACATTCCTTCGCACTCAGCATCAGAGAGGAGCAGAGGGGACCACCTAGGAGAGGTGATGGCAAGACAGAAACACCCCCTTTCCAAGAGGGGTGGCTAGAGCCCCTGGCTGGGGTCTGGGGCCCTGAGAGGCAGTCCCAGCTTGGCCGCTCAAGGACGACAGTGTGATGGTGTGATTTCCGGCAATTTTCTCCCGCTCTCTGGGCCTCAGTTTCCACTTCCCATTCTGGTAGAGTCAGCATCTAAAAGGACCCGGGCACATGCACATGGGTCCTGAAGAAGCCCCTGGCTCAGGGCACCCTGCCTTGGTCTCCAGCCCAGATAACCCACGAAATAGCGAAAACTTCACATCTGATTCTTTGCTTGGGAGCTTGGATGACAAGCGCTGCAGCTATGAACCATTTCCGGGCACCTGCCTCTCCCATCACAGCGGGGACTCCCGGGCAGGGCTGCAGCTCCACCATCCCACCAGGGCATCTAAGGACACGACCTGCGGAGGAGGGCTGGGTCCCTCCCTCAGACCAAGAGCTCTTCGGGCAGGGTTTATGTCTCTCCCATCAGAACTGGGGGATCCCTAAGGACGGGCCTAGCCGCCCCCTTTATCTCTCTGCCCACTACCCCTCAAAGCATGCCCTGGGATGAGCCTGCATGTATCAGCTTAGGCAAAGTCACTCAGGTTACAAAGGGATCCTTTGGTCTTAGCTGCCCCTAAGTTATTTTCCAGGGAACTGACCCTCAGCCTGGAGTGAAGGGAATAGAGTGGGCCGGGAGTCTTTGGGTCCTGGCCTCCAACGAGCTAGCAGAAAGAGGGGTCTCATGGGCAGGAGTTGTTTTCCTCTCCAGAGGGACCCAGGGAAAAAGCTGGGGACACCCGTGTGTTGAGTGCTGAGTGCCCGATCCCCTGTGGCCTCTGCGGGTGGGTGAGGGCTGCACTAGGAGGGACACAAGCCTCGTGCTATCCAGACCCCTCAGGAGGTTTTTACCTGTGCGAGTCAGCTCTGCCCATCAGCCCCTCATCTGTGGCCCTGGCCTCAGTCTTTTCACCCATGATATGGGTTGAATGAGGTTTCCCCTCCACCGAGCTAAGCTACCAGCTTCCCAAGGTGGTTTCTTCCTGCTGCCAACCAATTTCCAGAACAAACAGCAAGTGTGGCCATTTCTGAGGCAGGAGTGTGAGTGGTTAAGAGCTCAGGTTCACAGACGAGAGCTGGATCCTGGTTTCGCCCCTTCAATAGATGAGAACAACAAGCCTGAGTCCCAGGGCCTTGGAAAGCTCAGCTGTCCTGGTCAGCATCGGCAGGAAACAGAGCACATGGCATACTTTTTACGGTGATTGTCGCCTGTCTGCCCCATTACACTGCCAGCTCCATACGGACAGGGGTCTTCATCCCTTATGTGCACTGGCTGATGCCTAGAACAGAGCCTGGCACGTATCTGGCACCCAGAACTATTTGTTATCTTGAGTCAAGGCTCAGGCACAGAGCGGAGATGCATACATGGCTTCTTGGGGACATTCTGCGGGGCAGTCTCTCTGCGCAGTCCCTGAGGCTCACAGCACCCAGCTGCCCAGGCTGGGTCTAAGACAAATGTGGGGTCCATCCGTGAGAGGGGGCACACCTTCCCCAGGCAGCCTGTGTGGCAAGCAGGTGCTCAGTAGACTCCCCCCTGGCTTCATCCCCAGGGTGAAGGCTACTAGGGCAGTGGTGGCAGGGCCCTGTGATCCTGGGTGAGGGGGCAGAGCCAACCCATAGCCCGGGAGGAAACCCCATCCTACACGGGGCCATCCCCTCCCTCTTGCCCAGGTGCACTCCTCCTGGTCGGGGGACAGGGCCTGAGAGCGGGTCAGTCTTGGTGCAGAGCCCTACCGCTCCCAAGACCGCAGGATGAGCTGAAAATGTCTGGCGGGCCTGCTCAGGCCGAGGGAGTGTGCCGGGAGTCTGGGCTCAGAAATGCCGGGAACTTCGTACGAGACCCAAAGGCCCCCTGGCTGCCCGCTTCCTTCAGGAAGTGTTCGCAGCTTCACCCCGGAGGGTCATGCACAGAAGCTCACATGGCCTGGCCCCTAGTCTGCCCTGCACACGGCCCCTCGCCCCTCCCAGCAGCTGTTCACCTCCTGGTCCCCTCTGCCCCTGTCAGACCCTCCATCTGTCTTCACACCTCTGGTGGGAACCTCTGGGCGAGTGAGCATCCCAAGTCCGCCCCATCCATCAGGGCCTCGCAGCCTCTCCGCTGAGCGGTGGGGCGGAAGCTGCGGAGGGCTGGGCTGTTCCTCGCCGCTCACTTTGGTGGGTCAGTTCCTCTTCCACTTCCCTCCCTCGCGGAGGTTCGTATCCAGGCCCAAACAGCACATGGAACATCCTCACTCTTTCATCCCCTGCCCAACAACACTACAGAAGCCGGGACCCCTGGTCTGCTGTCTCCCCTCTGCCCTGTGACAGACGTGCGGCTTTGGGAACACACCTCAGCCCACGTTGAGTGGTGGCCGGGAAAAGCAGGGTCAGGGAGCAGGTGCCCTGACCTCCGTCCTGGCCTGGATGATGCATCCCAGGCCTCCATCTGTAAGGTCAGATGACCGGCCACGTCAGCTCAGTGTCCCTCTTCAGATCTCCAAGTGATGCTCCTCCTACTTGTTTTGTACCATGAAGCTGGGCCAGAATCACATTCCGGGTGTGGACACCTCAGGTCTCTTACAGCATCCTTACCCAGCCAGCTCTACCTCCTAACTCTGGAAGGTTAGCTGGGCCCCTCAGTCCTTGCCATGAATGAGACAGAGGTCATGGCCATGAATCCCAAAGAGGCTCCACAGGGTTCCACTGGGAAAACGCTCTGGTCTACGGGGCTGCATCACCCCCTAAACATGGGCCCCAAGGGAACATGGTGCACTGCAGTTAGGAACTCAGTATTCAGCAGCATATGTTTACCAGGCACTCAATTCTGCATGGGCCTGGACTAAGGGCTTTACCTAGATCATCTCACTCAATCTTCAATGACCTTATGAGGCAGGGGCTATATCACCCCCCTTTCACAGATGAGAAAAATCAAGGCATCGACAGGAGAAGGGAACTTACCCACAAGCAAAGGGTGGAACTAAAGTGCAATTAGCCCTCATCTACAGACATTAATAGAGGCAAACAGGAATGAACCAAAACCACGCAGAGAATTAACATTCTTGGAAATGTTTTAGGCCAGGGAGGAGGTGGCAATTATTTTTTTTCTGTAAAGGCCAGATAGTAAATATTCTAGGCTTTGCAGTCCATCAGATCTCTTTTAAAACTACTCCACTCTGCTCTTTAGCACAAAGGATGAACATGGCTTTGTGTTAATAAAACTTTACTTACAAAAACAGGCAGCTGGATGGGCATGGCCAGGGTGAGGAGGTGAGGGTTGTACCTGACCTCCCCTTTGGCCCCCTTTTATTTTAGGCATCAAGTTTCTATACTAATTATATTGTCTTGGTAACAGTGGGGGGTGGGATGGCAACAGGACTAATGTTTACTTGGGCCCCTATTTTGCGCCAGACACTTTGACCTATTAGCACGTAGTGCAAAGAACATCTATTTTAGCAGGTTAGTGACACTCTTTGTTTAATCACTCTCTTGTTTAATAGGGGATAAACTGAGGAGGTTACCTTGCCTGACACCTGAGCAGCCTTCGCCTTTCTACAGCTGTTCAGGTCATGTGCATCACGTGTGTTCTCACCACAGACAAGAGCGAGGTGTCTCAGAAGATGGGTGTCTCCCCCTGTGGATGCCTGAGAGCCTGCTGTTGCTACAACAGTGGACTCGTCACTAGAACTGCCAGCATCACCCAGCCGTATTCCCCAAGCCTCCTGCTAACCACCATCAACCTCAGCATTGTCTTCCCCATTTCATTTAAAGTAGGTCCCAGGACTTCTAACCCACGGCTGGACAAGGAGTGACTTGCCCAGCGATCACTCAGAATTGAGTACACAGAGTTCCCAGACCCAATGGGAGCAGAGTTTTCCCACAGAACCCAGCCACAATTCTCCCCACCAACAGGACATGGCCCTGCCTTTCATTCACGGTCCTGGTGAAAGGCGGGACGCCAGGCAAGACTCTTGGTTCTAGAACAAAGTCCCAACCAATGGGTCAGCATCCCACAGGAAATGGTGCAAAGGTTCCACCAATGCCTGACTTTTGTGGACCAGCCATGAGGTGGGTGGTGAGCCAGTTTCATCAGTTCAGGGTGGCTCTCTGACCAGGAGGAAGACTATAAATACATCTATTTGTTTCTGGGTGGCAAGAAGTACGGAAATTTGTTACGCAAACCCTCTCTCTGTATCTACTGTGGGAGTCACCCAGGTCTGCGGCCTGAAAAGATAAACCCAAGGTGAAGGATTGCAAAACACGGACAAGCAAAGGTATCTCAAGTCTCCCAAGGTACCCAACAGCCAGTGGTTTTATGGAGACCAGTGACTTTTCCCCAAGGAGAGCCAACCTAGAGCCCTTTGAGGCCTGAGCTCTGGCGATGGGACCTTGTTGGGCAGTGGGGCAAGGCCACCTACCTGAGGGGACAGGCCATTGCTGACAGGGTTCATGTGGTTGGAGGGCGCCGCTGGGTTCATGAAGCTGTCGGAGTAGCTGGAGAAGCTGTGGCGGGCTCCGTAGGCAGAGCTGGTGTCTGCAGCCGCTGCGGCCGCAGCCAGCCCCCCCTGGTGCATGGTGGACGGAGGGAGGGGCTGGGGCCGGTGCACAGTGCTGCCCCCATCTGCAGAGAGACCCAGGAGAGGACCTGAGGAGTGGCCCACCTTGCAGGGTGGGCCTCCCAGGGCAGGGAAAGATCCTCCTGTCTAGAAAGCAAGATATGAGCCACCTCCTCCCAGTCCCCATCCAAAGGGGGAAAGGGACCATCTCTTGATATTTGAAATAGGACACGCTAGCTTCTCAGCAGGGCATGTGGGACGGGCCAAGTCTGGACTGACAGCCATCTAGCATTCCAAACTACCTCTAGGTGTAGATCTATGCACCAGCCCTGCTGCTCGGTGCTTGGCCCACAGTGGGTACTTACACAGTAAATTATCTGGACCAAAAGCCAGATCTTGCTGGTGACCGTTCATCTATCCAGGCCTGTCCTGATATAATTTTGTGAGCCTTGACCACTTGCCAGGTGCTTTCACAGACACTAAGGGTATGAAGCAAGACTATCCCGTTTTATAGATAAAAAAAACTGAGGCTTGGTGAGGTTGGGGCATTTGCGCAAGGTGACAGGACTAGCGAGTGGTGTGGCCAACGTTTGACCTGCTGTCCCTGTTCCTAGCTGCTCCGCTGCTATTCCGCTCCCTTAGGGCCCCTTCCAGCCTTGGGGTGGGACCATCCTCCTCGGCAAAAGTTTAATTTCTCATCACGGATCCCAGAAAAGGTCCCCTGATTCTCTCCTCAGCCTCCAGAACCCCAGACTGTCTGTCGGCCATTCCAGAGGAGGCCAGCAGGGCTTCATGAGGCAGATGTCGGGCAAGGGAGGGACAGGATCTGAGGGAGGGGAGGAACCTTTCTCCTCCTCCAGGGCCTGCCATCTCTTCTGTGTTGGAATAAGACTCCAGAAATTCATGCAACATGACAGTCTGAGAAGCTCTGTTCTAAACGTGGACGTGGAAGTGACCTCGTTAGTTCTCACCTGGATGCTCTGTGGCCTGTTGGCAGTTCAAGGGCAGACCTTACCTTTTCTTGTCTCAATGGTCCGTCCATGAGAAAGTAGACAAACGGCCATAAATATACAACCTTTATTATTTCTCCTTTGGCAACGAGGGAAGGACTGGGTGGGCCAAGGGGGAAGGGACAGAAGGGCGTGGCTGAGGTGCCGGGACACGGCTCGGGCACTCACCTTGGGAGATGGTGGTGGTGGGGTAGGTGGAGTCCGGCAGTTGGTAGGGGGGCAGCGTGGGCATGCCAGTGGGAGGGAAGCCCCCTGGCAGCAGGTGGTTGAATGCTGCCAGCTGGTTGGCCCCTGCTTGCTTACGCCAGCGGGCGCGGCGGTTACTGAACCAGACCTGGGGTGACGAGAGTGGGGGAGGAGCCCTCAGCCCGGCCCCCGGCACAGAGCTGAGACTCAGCTAGACTCAGCTAGAACCAGTGCCCCCAGCCATTACCGTCACCCTCCGTGAGACAACATCCTCCCCGACAGGTGGACATCCCCTCGTTCACTGCTGGGGACAGTCTGCAG
The DNA here is from genome assembly GCA_004026585.1 of Noctilio leporinus. Classification (NCBI taxonomy): domain Eukaryota; kingdom Metazoa; phylum Chordata; class Mammalia; order Chiroptera; family Noctilionidae; genus Noctilio; species Noctilio leporinus. Next base: position 38,392 of record PVIW01010541.1, read on the forward strand.
AGAGCTTCCATAGGCACAGTCCCCTTCTGTCCTCATGACCTCTCAGCGAGAAGCTGATTATCATTATCCCCATGACACCCAGAGAGAGTGGGTGACCTGCCCATGGGAAGGCTGTGTGACCTGAGTACGGGGCTCTTTCCATGGCATGTGCTTCTGCCCCAAAGGATGTCAACGGGTGACTGTCCTTATCCTCACACAGGGTCAGCTCAACTCCTGCCTCCTCCAGGAAGCCCCCAAGAAAGAAGCCACGTGTCCAAAACCCACTGGAATGTGACCTGCCTGCCAGATTCAGGTGTGAAAACCAGTTTTTCTTCTCCAGAGCCTGAGGCCCCACTTTGCTTATACAGTACCAACTCCCTTGACTGGGGAAACCCACCTCCTACAGACACAGGGGTTTGTTAAGCATCAGCGGAAAACCAACCTAACATCTCTGTGACTCCCTGTCCTTCAAGCCCTGCGCTGGCACCACACACACCTGTTCATAGTAGAACCACGAGACACATCTGATTCCCATTTTACAGAAAGGAAAACTGAGGCTCATAGCGATCAAATCACTTGCCAAGGCCACACCAACGATAGTCTTTAATGGATCTGAGGTTCACACTTAAATCAGCCTGACTTTTCAGGGCCCACGTGTCTGAGTTTGCATCCAGCTCTGGGCCTGGCCAGGGGAAGAAAAATGAGAGGGTGAAACAGGAGGGCTCTTCTCCACTTTTACGCTTTGCCCATGCTGTTCCCTCTGACTGGAACACTTCCTGCAGCCTTTTCTCAGGAGACCTCGAGTCTGCTTCCTCACACAGTTACCCTATTTTCTGTTTTGGGGGGCGATGCTTCTCTTGTTTGTCCCTGAGGCTTCAGCTCTGTGGGCAGGAGCCCTGCATCCCTTGCTCACCGCTCCACAGGGGCTCACCCAACACTTGCCGAATGGGTGAACGAACAAGGGAAGGCAGAGATGACTTTGCTGCTGCTGGGAGACAACCCTGGTGGGGAGGAGGCCCCCCCATATTCGCTGGCACAGTGTCACTTACGATCCCCAAACCTCCAGCCCAGACCCGCTGACATGAGGGAAGGGAGTCCTGTTGGTCAGAGGGGTGCTTATGTGTCCCTGGCTTCTTGTCTTGCTCCCAGAGGAGAAACGGGGTGCAGCTTTCCAAGCCAATGGATGGAGCAGCCGGCTCTCCCGAGTTTAGGATCCACAAGGGCAGGGGTGGAGGCAGCTAAATTTGGAGTGAATGCTGGAGGCCAAATAAAATGGAAGTCCTGGTGCAGGACAGATGCCAGACAGTCAGACTGAGGCCTCCTCTGAACCAAGAGGAACGGTCGGTGTTTCCTGCTCCCATGGGCGTGTTTTAATTCAGCCTTTCTTAAAGGGTGGGAGTCCTGTGGCTCCAGGTTGGGGACATGTTCCAAATGGCCAGAGGTACAGACAGTAAGTGGCCCTGGGCTGATGCCCTTCTTCAGGCCCCTGGTCTTAGCTCCATGCAAATGCATCTTCCTGCCTTTTTAACACCCAGAGGAGCCTTTGAAAGTGACATTTTCCTGCAGGACTTTGATCATGTTTATTTTTCTTTGTGTATATTTCCAATCACCTTCCCTTTATAAGACTCAGATCCACTTTTATTTTAAAATACATTGGTTTTATAAAAAGTAAAGAACATGGGTCATGTGAAAATATGGCAGAAATGTTGAAGATGGTCAGAGAATAACCTAAGTATGGGACGCACTATTCTAGTTGATTCAGGGGCAGCTGTTCCTTAAGGGTGGGCCATCTCTTCCTGAAATGAAGATACTAAATAAAGCTGTAGGCACCCTTCCCCCTTCTCTTCCTTCCCTTCTTTCTTTACTTTACTCCTTATCTTGAACCTCTACTGGGACTCTGCACTGTGCCAAGCAAGACACAGGAGAGGGACACGCAGCCCTAGCTGCCCTCTGCCCAGGCAACTCAACAGACACCTCAAGGAAATGTTGCCCTCCAGTGCAGTGATGCAGTGACATATAAGATGCGCTAAGGAGGTCTGAGGAGGGGCTTCCAACTTCACCTCTCAGAATCCAGGAGGGCTTCCTGGAGGAGAGGACATGCCCTCTGCTGTCAGTTCTCTCACCTCTTCTTCCTTTGTTGTCCCGTTTCCCCAGGGCTGCCTCCATCCACTCCAGCAGGCACCTCCCCCCTCACAAAGTGTAACAATGATTAGTTAACAGTAATGACTCTGGAAACTGACTGCCTGGATTTGAATCCTGCCTCTGAGTCCTAGCTAAGAAGGGTGCATTCCGTTACTCCTGTGTGCCTCAGTTTCTTTGTGAAATGAGGCTAAGGATAATGATAGCACCCACCTCCTAAGTGGTTCTGGGTGTCAAATGAGTAACAGAGTGCTTAGAACAGCATCTATAACTATTCATCGGTACCTATAACTATTGATCCACTGGAAACCCTCCGATGGCTGAGCTGGGGGTGCTCTTAGCCAACAGATGGTACCAGAAGTTGTTCAGTTACAGATGGGGAAGTGGGGGCTCCGGGAGGGACAGTGGCAGCTCAGCACCCCACGCAGAAGCCCTGGTCACTTTTGATCCTTCCCTCCACACCTCATGCTGAAGCAGGTGCTGTAGGAAGCATCTGGCTGCTGAGCTGAATGTTCTGTCTGGCCCTTTTCTCAATGCAACACAGATGGCAAGAACGCAACAGGCAGACAGGGGTTCGGGTCCCAGCACCATTGTCTACTAACTGTGTCTTCAGAAAGTTAGTCCTGTTAGCTAAATTTCAGATTTCTGCCGAATGGGGAGACTACTCATACCATCCTACCTCCTAGGGTTATGGTGACGATGCTGTAATGTATATAAAGTGTTGAGCATCATGCCTGGCATGTGAGAAAGGCATTACACATGTTACCTAGTGTTCTGAAAAGACTCGGTGTAAGTTGCTCATTAGAGAGTCCCTCTAAAACAGGGTTCAGCTCAGAGTAGCCTCTGTTTCTGGAAGACACACGGCATCCGGATGCAATGGATATGTTTACCTCCACGGAAGATGTATGCAAGGTCAGAGTCAGCCTCCAGCTAGTTAAAAAGGAAGATTCCTCTAGAGAAAGTTATTGGTCCCCAGGCATGTGTCCTCCTGCCTGACACCCCCTGTATTGTCCTTCACGGTGGCTTCAGCTTTCTGCAGAGAGACAGGGGTGTCTCTGCCAAATGCCAGGGGTGCCAAATAACACCCTGCAGGCTTCAAAAGCAGGGCTGGAGGGGAGCCAGAGGGAGATAACACGCCTGAATTATGAACTCCACCTGACACGCGTTTACCTAATGGCTTTTTTAATTGAATATCAGCTCTACGACAGCAGAGATTTCTGTCTGCTGAATCTCCGGTACCTAGACTAGTGTCTGGCATTGAATCCTCAGGTCCTATTATTGTCCCCATTTTGCAGATGAGAAAGCTGACATCAAAGGGATCATTGATGGAGCTGGAATGTACAACTAGGCTTCTGTCTCTGAGACCACTCTGAACCTCTCCAACTATCCCACCCATCTTCCCCTAAGAAAAGATGGCAGAAAAATGGATTGCCAGAAGGGAGAGGCGCTGGGGAGTTGGACGAACAAGATGGGGGGATTAAGAAGTACAAATTGGTAATTACAGAATAGTCAGGGGAATGTCAAGTTCAGCATAGGAAATAGAGCCGTAACACTGTCATAACGATGCATGGTGGGTACCGGAAGTATCAGGGAAATACTTCCCTGAAAGGTATTTATGATTGTCTAACCGCTATGCTGTACACCTGAAACTAATACAAAATAATAGTGAATGTAAACTGTAATTGGGAAATGAAATTTAAGTGAAAATTATGGCACAAGATTGCAGAATCCCTGAACCACAGACTTAGAATCAGAGGCCAAGACTTCAAAAGTGTAGAGTCAGAAAACCTAAGCAGTGCTCTGGTGGCTTTGAGGTCCCGGCCACAGTTTTCAGCAGAAACTCTCTTTTCAGGGTCTCCAATACACGAAATGTTGCAGTTTTGCTTGAATGCTTCTGGTAACGGGGATCTCATCATTGTCAATAAGGATCTTAGAACTTCAAGGGGTCTTGGTGACCATTTAGTTTGATTCCTTTATTTATAGATGAAAAATTAAGTCTCAGGAAAGGACATCGACTTGTTAGAGGAGATGCAGCTGATCGGAGGCAGGAACCCATGGGAACGAAGGCCCATGGCTCCCAGGTCTGTGCTCTTGTTGCTGTTGACCTTTTTATATGGGACCTGGGACACCTCCCTGTGGGCCCTGGCTCTGCCGCCTTGGGGCCCCTCAGAGCAGCCATGTTCTCCAAGTCTCCTCTTCTCCAAGCCAAATATTCTGTCATCCCTGACTCCATTTTGGAGGGTTACCCTCCATTCATTCTTTTTGAAAAATCAGCCTTTACTGTTCCTCCCTCTGCAGGGAAAGCGCCTGGCTAATGGGGGAAGACCCAGCCCCACCCTGGAGGAGCCCAGAGTCTGAGGGGAGGGGGGTGTCAGCATGTGGAAGATGTCTGCCCTGGCCCCCTCTCTGTGGGTCTATCTGGGCCCTAGCTGTTGCCCCTCATCCCAGCCCCCCTCCCTCCTTGGGCCTTGAGTGACACCTGTTTCTGGGTCCCCTGGGCCAATAAAAGCACTGCCCTGACAGCCAGGAAATTTTACAAGGAGCCGTCAGGCTTCAAGGTGGTGGGAAGCAGCCGGGGGCCCCCAGACGTGGGAATGAGAAAGCACCCAGGAATGTGCCCAGGAGAACAGCTGCAGGGGGATCAGAGGGGGGTAGGGAGCCCGGGCAGGGCAGGCTCGGGTGTCACCCCAAGAGGAGGGGAGGGACTGAGATGAGCTGGCTGCTGCTGCCTGCCCCCCTGATCCTGGGGGTCTCCCTCAAAGGCAGCCAAGGCCCCTCCCAACTCCAGCAGCGGGGCTGGGGAGGGGAAAGGGAGGTGCTGGAATGGTTATATATGTTGCTTTGCTTCTAGAACTTTCTCTACTGCTTTCAAATTCCAGGCTCTGAGTCCTCTTCTTTTTCCTGGATGGAAAGAACCTGGCTTTGGTGTCCACCAGGCCTGAGTTCCAGGCTCAGCTCAGCCCTTCTTCCTCAGCTCTGCGCCTCTGGGCATGTCATTGCACTAAGCCTCCGCTTCTGTCCCTGC